>JAMYCR010000011.1:1557924-1814162 GCA_028830335.1 Eucera pruinosa | reverse complement strand
GCAGAAGAGCCGCCACATTAGTAACACTCATATGCTCGACTTTGACAAGAAAATTAGTCAAACAATATTTTAATTTCTCACAGAGATCTTTATAGTTTTTAATGATTACTTAAAAACATTCCAAAGAGTTAGTTAAAGGAGGAAAACTTTTAATAATTAAACGTAGCAGAGTTGATTGAATGCTAACGAGAGGTAATTATTTAGTAATAATTTGACGAAAATTTGACGAAAATATACCTGGTTTCATGAAGGATATCTTATTCAAAAGAAAACTCACCGCAGAAGTTACTAGTAATCTTACTAATTTGAGGCAAGCTTTATACATATATTTCCAATAGTGTTCTCCGAGATAGTAAATTCCATTTTACATTCTTCAGAGTGTATTTTACCACTTTGCTTTTTCATTTTAGTGAAAAAGCCGAAGATTGATTATCGGTCATCCTTGTTTCGAAGTTTTGTGGAGTTTACGGACGTTTTATAGAATATTCAATGGCAGAGATAGACTGTTCAGTTATATCTTTGGTACAGAAATGTATTTCACTTTACAAACATGAAAATTTTTTTTTTTTTTTTTTTCAGTATAATAGGAATTCTCAGGTGTACACGAAGTTATAATACAGAATTCTCTTCCTTTAATCTCATAGGCTCTTCATTTTTAGAGGACTACAAGTATTACGAAAGGCAATTTATTTACAATTATAAATCTTCTACTTCTTTTTCCTTTTTCCCTGCTTGACAGACTTACAGGTATACTTTTGTTCGCTACGCGCATATCCAACACCGATAATTAATAAACCGAATTCACCTAACAATGCAATGCAAAAATTTTTGTTTAAATTCCATTTGTCAGATCCTAGAATGTTTAAAACGACATTCTTTATTTGAAAAAAGAACTTTATTTGCTGATAGATCAAAGTTTTCTTTTACAAAACGTTTATTTACAACACATTCATTAAATGTTGTCACGTGGAGTAGCGAAAAGTAGATTATAAGTTAGGCCTAATTGAATTAGATACGAACTTCGGTGTCTCCAATTTGAATTATTCTTTGATCAAGTATTTTCTCGATCATCTTTGGTATGAATACTCACAGAACAGTAAAAATAATAACTAAATACTTTAGTCAACAAGATTAAATACTAATTTTTGGTCGTTTGATCAATTAATACAGTAGCAGAATAATAAAAATACTTGAACTAAGTTCTAAATTTCTTACTTAACAAATCAACCGATTTTACTAGCAATTCGTTCCACGTAAATTTGTTCAAATTTTCCCTCAGTTTCCTTCACCGCTGTTATAATGTAATTATCTCGTTTATTTCGCAATAAGGGATAACGCACACAATAAACTGTTCGAAATATCACCGCAGAAACTGTACAATTCATTTTTCCCAAGCAACGATGTTTCTACATTACCCTCCATTCTGAAATATTCTTCATTTATCATTTTCTTCCTCGCCTTTCGAAACCGCATATTGTCGCAGCTATTTACACATATTAAAATAATTACACATTCAAGTTACGTAGAATCAATATATACACTTCATTTTTTCGCTTTCGTCATATAATATTTATATTCATATATATGTATATATATCTATATATATATTTATATTCATATATATCTATATATATATATATATATTTATATTCATATATATGTATATATATATATTTATATATATATTTATATATATATATATATATCTTATCTGCTGTATATCGTAAGTAAAGTTTCATACATCTCATTCGTTTAAACAATATATTATGAATCTGACGTAACACGATGACGTAACAGTCTACAATATGACTTGAATCGCAATACGATCAAATCTTAAACATTATTTACAACACCACAACTCAGAAAATTTCCCTCTTTGATTTCAATCAATACGTTTTACGTAATCTTTGGTTTTTAAATAGCTTCCACGATTGCCACGATAAACTAGAATTTGATCACAAATACAAATAACATTCTAAACAGTGCGCACAATGGAGCCCTTGTATGTCAGTATATTTCTGTATTACTGGATTAGTGCGTGTATAGAGTTATGAAGAGGACTTTCTTGTGCGAACGTTGAACACCAACATTGACCGAACTCCGATGCTTGACTCTAATCTCTTCCGCGAAGCAGCATTTAACGGAGCCGCACGATATTTCTCGATAAGTATCTTAGGCGTATAAAACGGCGGACCTTTGATTCGCGTTCGCCAGTTGTTTGAGACTTCGCTTAGGTAGCAACCTGAAATCAGAAATTTCATAATTAGTACAACAACTCTTTTGAATGCACATTTATGTTTAAGCTGGTTTGATTAAGCTCTAACGCTCCATTATCTTAGACATTTCTTGTTTACCATGTAAATTGTTGCTAAAGTGCTTTGGAGGGAGTATTTTTGATAGTTGTTGGATTTTCTGACTTTTAACGAGATACAGAAAGTTAAATTTGGATATTTTGGAGAATATGTATGTAGTTCTAATTTTGGAGAAATATAAAATCATATGTTGCGGCACATAAAAATTGGATATTTATGCGTGTAGTCGTTTTGTGACAACTGCATCTCCGACGTTGAATTAACGACGTGGAGCGATTTTTTGGAGCTTATGGGACTCAAATGGACACACTATTGAACTGTTTCTTATTATTGAATATGAAACTGAAGGACTGTTTCGTGGATTGATCGCGACTTGTAAGGGTTGCTTGACGCAGACTTGTAAGCAAATGCTACTTGGCGCAGCCTCCTTTGATTGACTTGTATGGTTCTTTGGGACCGACTGTTTGATGGCAGATACTTTGACTGTTTCGATCTGGTCTAGTTTCAAGCGACTATTCAGGTCTTTCGTAATTTAGTGTGGATGGAGCTAATTGTTCTAGAATTTCGTCTATTGGTCGTTAGGTTTTCCGAAGTACCCCCCAGAATTCGTGTACACGTCTAAGAAATCTGGGGTTAATGCTGTACAGTCTTTGGGACTGTTGGCCTAGTCGATTGACACATATCAGACATTGGATCTGATGGCCGTCATTGGGCCATAAATCTCGTTAAGGCGACTGGCACCGGTTCTACGGAGCGAAAAACCTGTACAGTAATCAGACCCCAACGTTAGCTATTGTTTGCGCCAAAACATCATATTTGTCGAAAAATTTGATATGTTATAAATGTGTTGTTAAGTAGGACTGTATTCGAGCAGAGGGCGGCAGTTTGAAGTCGTGCAACAACTAGCAATGGAATCAAATTTTACGCATGATCGAGATATTAGGATATTGATTGTCTAGCTCTAATACTGACCCTTAGTCTTGTGGTTGCATTGGAGGTAATTAACAACATTTAGGTATCAAAAATTGGAAGGAATCTCAAATAAATAAATTAAAATGTAATGTTAAAGTGTAATAAATTGTGACCAAATAATTTGGAAGAATGGAGATACTTAGGAAATTGAAATATGTAATATACAAGAATTAGAATTTTGTTTCTTTCCACTTAACGCACAATAATCAAACTAATGTCGAGATTACAACCATTTCTGTCAATAACTGTAAGTTAGAGAGAATCCTCGCAATTTCTACGCATTAATTATTAACTATTACGGAACATCATAGAATAATGCATTGCAAAGAAATAATGGAATTCACTGAATTACAATGTTTGCAAATCAATTTATATGTTTCGAATGTATTGTATCCGAATCCCTTAAGCAGATTATATTTTGCTAAGTATACTTTTTTACTATTTGCAAATTATTGGAATAATAGTAAAGAGTGATGCTCGAGTAATGGAAAAGTTAATGATAAGCTATATAATATAATAAACTGTAGAGGAATAAGTATAAGTTTAAGTGTCTAGAAAATTAATAGGGATAATACTAAGAAACCGTATATAGCAAACATAGTAACATACACAGTTAATCAACGTACTTGAAGCTAATCACTTAGTTATAATTTACGTAAATCAACTGTGAATTGTAAATTAATGTCAATTATCGGTATATTATGTACGCTTTTGAATTGAAACTTATTCGACGTTAACAAAACTTATGTTGAATTTTGTATTTTTCTAAAGTATACGGAACATTGGATTAAATGTGTGAGATACTGTGTATTAACTTACTACTTTGCCTTAAATTTTTTTGGCTGTGGTTCGCTATGTTTTATTCATAAAGTGGCAAGGAAATGCATATCACCTTAAATTGTATGAATTACATTTTCCTTAATTCATTATTTTAAACTGAAGGATATGTATGAATAACTTTCGGAAATTACATGAATTTTTTCAAAATAAAATAACGTAGCTGCGAAATGGATCGTTCCAAGAAGATAAAACAATTGTTTGATGATTACTTTATACCATTCAGTTTTGAAAGGTTGCGTTGTAAATGTTACAGGCTTTTATGTTTTATTCAAGGATGACATTTTATGTGGACTAGTCTGACTAGTAAATAATTATATAAAATTGCATAAAAATCAAGTTGTGGTTAAAAGAGCCGTATTCAGGAAGTATTAAATGTATTTACTCACCTAATAACCAAATGGTTAATTGAATATGTTGACGAGTATCAGATGCACCGTAACTAGCAGGACGTTAATTGATAATCGAGCAGCGAAATTTCCTGCAATCATACCGTGACTTATATTATAAATAAAGACACGTGCTGATGCTCTAACATTAACATTTGTTCGAAACATATTCCGAAGTCGTTTCTCTAAATGCTGTATTAGATATACTTTTGGTAGTTGATACCAGTGCAGTTGCATACAACGCTTGAATGTCTAATCAAACACTAATGGAAAATCATTCAAAATCAGCTTGCAGATTATAATACTATCACTAGACTGGAGATATCTATGCAAATTAATATTTTTATAAATATAACTAACGAAATAGTACCAAAATAGAAATAAATTTCAGTCTCTAAATATTATAATATGTATTTTCCTTTGATATTTTTTTGCGCATCCAATTTTTCCATAAAGCACATTCATTCAACAATAGCATGTTTTTTGCATACATTATTATTTCAAACGCAACACCGCGTAACCATTAATCAATGTAATAGAGACCAATGAGTGTCGCTGACGGCAAGCTGTAAGAGTCCCTCGGAATTAACACACAACTCCCCTCGAAGGGCAACAATGCCCCCAGCTTGATCACGACCGAGCAAAAGTGGGGCATCAAAAATTAAAGCGGTGTCACCTCTTCATCGGATCATAAACCTTAGATAATTGAAGACTAGTCTTGATTCTTACTTATGGCTGTAAGGCTTTGACTCTTGGGCTTCAGAGGTCGCATAGGATACAGATTACTCACAACCGGAACTAGCCTGATGTAATAAGGGCCAACAAGCATGTCGATAAGCAAGCAGGAAGAAGATATCTTTGTTCCACGGAAAATTATAGTCATGTATACTACTTCCCATTACGGTCGCTGTTAAGCTTTCATTATGATTCCGCCAAAAACTTTATGAGATATGGCGACATAATGCCGCGGTAGTTTGTTTGCGACGCCGGCGTTACGCTTAGTCGGAGATCGCTAATGTAAACTGCATGTTCTTAAATTAGGGAAGTGTGTTTTGCAAAGCGAGCTGTAGCACTTTATCTCTTCTTCTCTCCTATCCTCACTCTTGTCAGCAGAGGGAGTTTCCATTAGCAATAAGAATTAATTCCCCGGCACCGCCACGGCTAATTACTTTCTTATTTGCAAGCTTTTTTGTTTTACCTATCACTTCTGTCATTACTTTAGCAAATGTTTCCACTTCCCTAAACTTTTTCTACGATTTTATCGATCACCAAAAGGTTGCACAGAATTGGCTGAGACAGAAGTCAAGGAATGGATATAAGAGTGGATAGGGTGCACAGGATGTATAAAAAATGATCGAAAAACATGTTTAATCGATAACGAAAGAAATTTTTTAGGGTAAGCGTTTCGAAAGCACTTGGCCAGACAACTAAATCGTCGGATAGGAGTTTCTTTTATGACTGCATATATTTGAAAGTTCGGTAGCTTGATAGGAGAAATTTTCTACGACAAAGAGTATCACGCACTATATACAGTGTTACATATCTTGACAAGATATTTAGATACTTTACTTTGCAATCTCTCTGATCTATAATATAAATTTGAGTCTCATAAAACAAATTGGTATTGGTATTTATAATTTCGTCTTGTTATCAATAAAATTGTTATCAATCATATTAAAGAACAAAAAACTTACTGTAGCACGCAATAACAAGTATATTAGAATTTATTAGGCATCATGAATATTCGAAATATTAATGTGATTTTTTACGTAAGTTTAATTTTAGGAAAATTATCGTAGAAGTTGTTAATATTTCGAGGAGATTGGATGTTAGGACAATTTAATATTAGTTCATAAGTTTCTGCACTGATGATTTTTTATTCAAATAAGTAAATAGATGTACCAGAATGGTTATCCTTTGGTAAAGGTGCATGCAATCACATCCAAATTGTTTTGATTAAATATACAGGATAAGTCATCTAAGATGATCAGTTTAGATTGTAAACCATTTGTTATATGGGAAAATTTTTCAAACAAAAGGTTTATAGTGTCAACAAGGAAATAGTTTGATATAACTGATTTTCTTGTAGGTGAACGTGTAGCGGACATATGAAGGTAAAATTAATTTTTTCTAATGGAATTATGTATTTTTTAGTATGTTATCGATTCAGCTTGTATTTCATATAAAAATGTATTAGCTATAATAAATAGATTTCTCCAAATTTGTTTAGACAGATAATTTTTTTGCTTAACCCTTTATCTGGGAATGACGAATTACCAATCCTTTAGACTCTATATTTTATTTCTGACAAATTCCTAATTTTCCAAAACATCACTATAATATTTAAAGATACAAAGTTCTTTTATTTACATTATTTTTCTAACACTTATAAGTTCCAACATATTAATTTAAATATATTTGCAATTCGAATTTTGAAGGTGAGTTTCATTCCCTCATTATGGATAATTGCTGATAAAAAAAATATCTGACTACTACTTTTTGCAGAACTACTATATGTATAATAAAAATATTTAAGTCCATGGATTTAATATGTTCTCCTGTTAGTCAGATATTCATGAAACAAATCAAACTACTTCATTTTTAAACAGCTTGGATGTGTTCAAAATGTTTAAAGGCAAGAAGGAATATAGAGAAATTAGAAATGTACCACAGGTAAAAGTCTAAAATTTACAAAGTATTTAAAAAAGTGTATGAGATAGTTAGCATGTGTATTCTACATATTAAGGCGACGAAGAAAGTTTATGTACTAAAATATCGATTTCCTCTTACTTTCTAAGTTATAGGTAATTAAATTTCGCAACAGAGACCGTCAGAAGTACAGCTTTCTCCGCGCTCGATACAGGCTGATAACCAATTCATAGAAGAAACAATTGAAAAACCTTTGCTTTACTCATATCCATTGTCTTTTGTTCTTTAATTTCTCCGGCGAAGGTAATACTAGTTCACCGAAAAATAGTGAAAGATTGATATTCAGAAGGTCACTATCCAGAAATAAAGAAATTCACACCAATTGAATGTGAGTGAAATAAGGAACGCTTCATCCACTGTTGGATGCGAGGAATGTGGCATTTTCTGCCGTTTTCATTGCAAAATTTAATGGTTTATAACTTAAAAAATATGATGAAATCGAAAGTTTTGTATATGAACTTTCTTCTTCACCTTGATGTGCAAAATCCAGCTGTAAAGTATCTCCCACATTTTTTAAAACACACTGTATTCTAATGATTGCTTACGTCAGAGTCACACTATCAACGCGCTCACAGTTCGATCATATAATGTATCCACAGTATTGAATCGTCACTGCGTCGATTCGCTCATGGTTCGTCTATGATTCAGTCACGGTTTGTTTTCAACACGATCACATTAAAATTGTGTCTAATTTTTCAACATATGTATATGCATTTGTGTGTGTACCTATGCACACGTATTCACTTGTGTGAATAAAAGCAATGTTAATCATTTACTGATATTAAACTATATAATTTAATTATATAGTGCTAGATAGATATGCATATGGGTTATTCGACGGTGAATCGATCAGTTTTTGACCTTCATGTTAGGGATTTTGTTTGAATTGAAACATGTGTTATTCCTGTGTAATTGGGGGAGATTTAAGTCATCATATTTCTTTCCTCGAGTTTGTTTGAAAAATACGAAGCATTAAATTTTTCAATCCTGTTCAACACTTCCAACACTTTACTTTAGCTATATCACTTCACCACTACTTGGCACTTAGGAAAATGTATTCACACTATGGTTCAGATTCGGAAGAATTTTATTTCTTTGCAGCAAAATATTGCTCATTGTTAGGATACGATCGAACAGAAATTGAAGCGTTGCTCATAGTCGTAATGTCAAGACGTATGTAGTCTAAACAGTAGAATCATATTTAATAGAAAAATCCCCGTTATGATACAATTGCATCATTAGAAACTGAAATTATTCCTTGTGAATTTTACCAGAATCAAATTATTTTACATTCTTGCGTTTATACATATTTTACAATGTATAATGCACTTTTCAATAGATACGATGAATTGTACATACTCATAATTTGCTACAGAATAATATTACATTTTGTGAATATAACAGAAGAGCTAAATAAGAAATAACTTCTATATGTGTTATAAATGAGCACTTTTTTGGAAAATGTTCTATTTGAAGATGAAAATTGGTAGTGTGTAAATTGCATAATAAATATTGAACACGCAGAAATAATTTAATATAATTATAGGATGTATTCTATATAGAAGCATTTAGCAATTCTACTTTCTATCGTTCCTAATCACGGAGACAGCAGGGAGTTGAAATTGAATGCTGCTGATTCCGTAGTAGTTAGTAGATATATCCATATGATAATGATCCACCGGCGTTGCTATCTGATGCAAACGAGATCTCACTTCCATAGCTAATTAATATACATTGTTAGAAGCATTATCCGGTTGTGTTAACTCAATTACGAGAAGAAATTAACTTTCAAAGTTTATTGGCTGCTACAAACTTCATTTGCCGTGCTCTGTAAAACGATCAAATATAGGAAGAAATTTCAAAGAAACTTCTAACATCTAGAAATTTAATTATACTTGGCGGCATGCAGCGCATTATCATATGAACTGTTTATTTTGAAAGTGGTATAAGTCTATATGTGGAAAAAATTGAGAAATTATATAGTTTACGTATAATTTAGTGTGAACTTTTTATTTATAAACTATTCCTTCTTAGTATTTTAAAATATAAATATGCTTTGATCAAGTGAAAATTCGTCATTAAATGATGTTGCATAACTATTGGGTATGAAAGTGGTGTAAGTTCATTTTCCGTGGTCTAATTAAGCACGTATAAGAGAGGAGTAAAGCTATGCATTTTATCAACAAAAGCGCAATGTAATTAAGTGAAAATAGATGGAATGAACAAAATCTTGTCACCTCTGCACCCAATGGACGTGCGGCACACTTTTACATGAAACGAGGTGATATGACTTCTGTCGCGACGCGACTTTAGGCGTAGCAGACCAAAGAGACTGCGAAGCCGTTTTTGACTTAGCCTGCGACCAGAGAACAATACGCGGCCTGCTGACCACGTGCGTAAGCAAAAATACCGTTGCCAGGAAAACGGTATCTGTTAGCAGGCCCAAGACAAAGACTCCGCTCTCCACGGTTCCACCACTGTCATCCCTTCTCCTAAACATAATTTTTACCCATGTACGATGCACAATACACCGTACAACCTAGGGTCATGGTACCGATGGACTCGTAAACCCTCAAGATCAAAAAGGCAATCAGCCACGATAGTTAGTCTTCTAATCCACCATAAACCTCGACTGAAACCATCCCTCATAACTCCAGTCCGCGGCACGTTGCGGGCCCCTCATAAAATTTTGAGGAAAAACCCGAGAAAATACCGTTTACCTCGCCATCCCTCCTGTCAGTTTCCCTCCACCACCTCTTTCCTCCACCGTTGCCAATTTCCAGAATTCCTAATCCAATCATCACGCAAAATTTCCCTCTTTTTGCATAGTTCCTCCTACATCCCCACCGATCCACCATAGACTCCCCCTCAGTGAAGTTTACCTTTTTTGGTGAAGAACTCTAGTACCAGGAGAATAAAGAAAGACACCATACAACGCACACTGTGTAAGCATCATCAGTCGAACAGTTAACTTTAAATAAATAAGTGTTGAGTTATAATACTGTGTACATCCATCACATCACCTACTAAACGCGTCCTCACGACATTAATTTGCCGTCGAGCACACCGGTCAACGACTCGTTGATTCCTTTCCGCGAAACGCGAGTTCTAAGACCGTACAACCCAAATGTTTCGACACCAATTCTCACGACGCGACGCGACGTTTAGTTCGCCACCACCAGTCATACTGAGCAGTTCACAAACACGAGTCAAGCACACCACTGCGTTATACATAACACACATTCGTTCAAAGGCACCGACACTCAATCTGAACAGTTCTGATATTAAGTCAAGGCATCTTAAACGTTCGCGAGTGACATTTTATTTCCAAACCCATCCGTTACCTCATTAAGTCGAAGTAAGGGCAGCGATGCCAAGGTATCCATCACGGCCGATACGGTGATGGAACAGTTATATTGCATGTACAGTTACGTCTGAAAGTAAGTTAGCGATCTGCATCGTGCATCAAAGTAGAAAAATGAATAAGATAATACATTTGATGAGTTGATTATTGTACATATAGGTATATTTAGTAGAGTAATACGATGAACGAATGGCCATACAGAAATAACATAATATTCCACAATTAATGAAGGGGAAAGCAAGAATTACATGTTTAGCAAAAATACCTACATTTATAATGCGATTTTCCACGAGAGAAAGAAATAAAATATTGTTTAATGGCAGTAATGAAGATTTTTTTTCAAATACAAGACATTTACTGTTTTGATAACGTAATCTTGAAAAACATAAACTATTAAATTTTCATTCGAAATATTTTCTCATACCTATTACAGTTTTAAAGATACATAAGTAAGCCAACAGAAAATTAGCTAAATACACATAAGGGTTATTTTTACATTGGAGGACCGGACTGTAGCCAATAAAAAGAAAATAATTTACAACATCTAAGGTTTCTAAGAAACCCAATAAATCTTAAAAATAATCGTTTTTAAGTTACTTAATATGCCTTGTTAGATAAATTATTTGTTAATATTCTCATCGAATATAGAATACCGTGGTTCCTTCTCCCTTCTTATGATATTCTAGCAAGTTATTAAAAATTGCCTACATCCAACAGAATTTTAGAAGGAGATAAAATAGGAAATAAAAATATGAACTCATGTTTACAGATGGAACAAAATAGAAGTAGATAGAAGTACATGAATTTTACATTCTCAAGAAAATACAAAATATGAAATTGAAGTGAATCAAAGCATAACGTACGTTGTAAACTTAAATATTAAACTTGAAATTATAATTTTTGCCACTATTTCCTAAAAATATTAATAACTCTTCGAAGTTCCAAAATACAGCAAAGAAATTTATAGCGTTTCTTTTAGATGTTACAAAAAACCGTTAATATATTGTTTAAAGGCGTTTCATCGAACAGTGCGGCGTGACCCAATCTTTTGGTATCTTTTTCGATGGAAAAAGTTCTCAATCCTCGAAATATTGTTTTTATTCATCACAGCCGCCATATTAAAAATATCGCGTAAAATAAGACAGTTACATACACAGTTCCTTTGTGATACCCGGTCCAAAACCTTACCGCTAATTCTCAGTAAAGTGCTTGACAGCACATCACCGAGGAAGTTCGTGAGCCATAGCGTAACAGGAGAAGATATTAACGCAACCTCAACTTCGGCTATTTATTAACGGAGTGCAGTAATGTCAGCTAATGAGCTTCAAGAGGAAATACCTCTTATGTTCATCGCCATCAATTAGAAATCACGCTCATGTTAGTTTATTAATCTCCTCCTTTAGCGATGCTTAATTATCGACTGAAAGATTAATCTACCCTATATACTTAATATTCCATTTTTTAAGTTGTTTTGTCCGTTTTTCCCTTCTCTGTCTTAACGAGCACAGGAGGCCTTTAAGTTGTCTATTTATACGCAAATAAAGTTGAACTGGATGTTATCTAGTGTTTACAACTTTGGATTTAGTTGAGATGGAGTAGGAAATCTTCATTTAGGGCATTTTCTTTTTTATGCGACTGAAATAAGAGTTGAGCTCTAAGAATGTGACGAATTAAGATTCTTTTGCTGCTAAAGTAACGTACTTTTTATGACCGGGAAACTTTATTCCCTACAATTTGCTTGAGTTTGCTTAGGTGTAGCGGAATTTTAAATATGTGTGCATTCTGTGAATTTTAAAGATCATATACCTAGGTAGTCATCTTTTAGATATTTTAGATACCATTTTAGTCCTTGTTAACCCTTGAGAAGTCTTATCAAAACCAACAAGAAGGAAAAACTAAAATTATAAGTTTGAAACTACTTTTAAGATTACGGATTTTTATTTTCGGTCAGCATGCTTTTAGAGTTCAAAATATCTCCTGGCGATTGAAAGTTATTTGCCACTTAGAGTCCTCTGGACTTCTCTCCTTCCTCGATAACCATGGCTATGCCATAAACGAGGACGTTCTGAAGGGTAGTTGGACAAGTGTTTTAAACGGTCAAGACACCGATGGGTCAGCCACCTGGAGGAATCTCCCCACATTGTATATCGTCGTCACCCCCACAAGAACACTGTGACACCCATCTTCAAGCGAGCGTGCTAAGGGCGAAAAAAGGTGTGTCTGAGTCTTGGTTAGGTTCGCTGATTGGTGGCTGTCAAAAATGAGAAGGAACCTATCAGCGAGCAATTAGAAAATATGAAGGCGATCAGCGGTGAAAATCGCCAACGGAAGTGAGCATGCATGTACTTAGTTAGTCAGTTAGCCAAACTGTCGTCAGACAGCAAAACACTCTACAGGCAGTATTCACTGAAATCAGTTTCACTTAGTCAATTAAATCCGTAAAGGCGTCACTCAGAACCCTGAACACGCATAATCAGATCAAAACACACTGTATGTAATATTTCTGAACCATGAGATTCAGCCGCAGACGGATCTCGTGGCTTTAACAGCTATTACATTATAAAAACACGATTGGTGAACTACATCTTAGATAATCCAATAATCGTAATATCGACGATGGGATTAAAAATGTTCGTTTCAAAAATACATTCATCTTCACCAAAAATAATAGAGAGCTTCTTATTAATCAAAAGTTTCACTGTATCATCTCAATCAACATCAAAATTTAGATGGAAGAAAAAATATCAAGTGAGAGCTTAAATTAACAAACCGTAATGTACGTTTGGGTTCGATAAATTATTCTTTGGATAAAATTGATTTTCTACGCTGGTAAATATTTATATTTTCTTTGAATAGAAAATATAGCCACATTAAGGAACTTCATTTGCGAGTAGATTGATACAAACAGAAATGCAGGTAAAATATTTACGAAGAAACGCAGTTTCTATTACACAGCACGCTTGGGATATCTGACGGTACTTACTTGTTTACTACGTCTCGAAATGGCAAATACTGGTTATTCTGCTAGTGCAGGCGGCAGACTTAGCGTATAAATATTTCACTTGTCGATGAGGATCAAGACTGTTAATACAGGCACGCGATGCACACTTGTTAATTGTGCTTAAAGATACTTGAAAGTTAGGATAACATCATTCGAATACCTTGTTACGACTGTCGTTGCCGTGGCGTGGGTAACGCACAGGCGTGGTATCAGGGTAAAGGCTTAGATAAGGATGAGATAGGAATTCGGACGAACCGGTGTCTATTTCACCACCGGGAGCCGAAGGATAGGTGAAACGTGGATGAGCCGGTGTCTGTTTCACCACCGGGTGCCACGCTGGTAAGTTTTCGTGGATGAGCCGACGTCTGTTTCACCGTCGGGTGCCACTAGGAATTGCGTGGATGAGTCGGTGTCTGTTTCACCACCGGGTGCCACGTTGGTAGTTTTCGTGGATGAGCCGACGTTTGTTTCACCGTCGGGTGCCACTAAGGAATTGCGTGGATGAGCCGGCGTCTGTTTCACCACCGGGTGCCACTAGGTAAAGGGTTTTGGAATTGTCGTCGATATACCTCGAGCGGTAAAGGTATATCTGTACGGAATACCGAAGGTTGCGTTACAGTAACTATTGAGATGGGTTTTTGTACTAAAGTGAACTGATAGAATTTTACCAACGATATATTTTATATGAATATACTTAGTTACACTATTCTTAGATTATTCTGACGGCGAGAGTAACCATCTCGGCATTAACGCAGCACGAGCGCGGGGGCAGTCTTAGACGATCCGACTCGAAAACTCGCGTATTCGTTCAAATGTGCTCGAAGGGGACTTCAACCCGATCTTGCTCAGAGTTTCGGCGTGGCGTCGTACTAAGCTTCTACTGAACCGATGAGCCTTAGTTTCTGGCCCTTTATATACCCAAACATCTGTTGGATTTCGGAGAACGGACTGTGGGGGTATCTCTGACTAGCCGCGTTCTTAGAAGTAATTATCGCTTATCGCGCGGCGGAGCCCTACGCGGAGCTGTACGCTGCCCGTTTCGGTGCGACGAAGGGTCCATACGTAACAACCTCGAAGAGATCGAGTTGTACCATATAAAAATAGAAAAGAATTTTGATAAAAGTTAACCAAAATTTTTAATAACAACAAAATTTTATTAACTGAACTTTTTATTCGGTGTAAAAACCGATTAAAATTTTTAGTAACTAAAAATGTCATTAAAACTAAAAATATGAAATTAATATTGACGCAGTTAATTTATATCTCATTTGATTCTCTTTTATCCAAATCTAAATTAATTTTGTTTCGTAATGGTTCAGAGTTAATTATTGATTGCTGCTCACGATACGTATATTAACATTGAAAATGGAGCAGAGAGTTAAAACTGGAGGACGAATGCAAGCAGTGACACAAACTTAGAAAAGTATCTATGCGTCTAAAACTACCAATTTTAATATCATTAGAGTGGCGAACAGCGGTGGTATCACAAATTAAGTGTTAAAGTGCAATGAAGTGCAGAAAACATGATGACAAAATCAAACTGTTCAAAATGCTATTCGAAGTGAACAACTTCTCTAATTGAATAAAAATTCACATATGTATATTTGTAGTACTAAACATTCTTAATATAGAATTATTAGCATAGGACAATTTTGTTTATATACGTATACTGTATAAAAGAACTACAAACTTACAAAGAGGGCAATTTTTTATTTTATTTTTCAATAGTCCAGTTGTCATGCTTTAGCAGAGATTATCTCGAATTAGTGCATGAAATTTAAAAATGTAAAAGTATAATAATTTTGAGTTTCCTCAGTTACTTAACTCTGATATCAAAAGAAACCTGAGTCTATCGTTAAATTCTATTGAGAATTTAATTTCTCTGTTCTATTAAATCAAATTGTATTAATGAATTGAACATTTTATTTCTTTGACTTTCCAGATCCAATTAAAAACATATAATTCTTTTGTTGGATACACGTGAATTTCTTTCGGAATGAAGTTGCTCAACTCAAGGCTGAAAAAACGCGTGTTTTTTGCTAGTGCGTTCCTAGGAAATTTTACTGACAATGAATTACCATGGTCCGGGGCATTTAAAGTGATTTTCAGGCGTTTACGAGCAAATTCAAGCGTGGAACTAGCCAGGAATTAGAATCCTGTACGTAAGAAAGAAAACACTATCGATCTTGTCAAGTTTTCAAATCTCATGAACGATGGTGGCTTATGGTGGTGATATCGTGAATAGACCAGGAGAAATTTGCAACCCTTACCACCACCATTATCAGACTCTGAGTTGTCTAGCGCTTGGATCTCCGTTTTCTGTAGCAGCTTCGTTGTAGCGGCTGAAGTAGTAGTAGGCGTTCCTGCACAAGAAGCACTATGTATCGCGTCCATCAAGTAGGAAGTATATAAATGAATGCGGCAGTGAGGATATTAGTAGATTAAAAACAGTATCTAAAATCAGTATACTGTAATTGAAGGTTTTGATAAAAATGAAATGGATTAAAGAAATGGAGATTGAACAATGAATATTCGGATAAGAGATTAGGATATAGATGATAATATTAGATTATAATTAATTACATCTTTCCCATGTGTACATATTATATTAAAAAACAACGTAATTTATTAGATTGCTACATATGTTCTACTTCGTTAAGTACGAAAAATACAGTATATTATAAAAAATTACCAAGAAAATTGTGGTTTTGAAGACATGTTTTTCATGACATTATGTATAAAGAAAATTGGTAACAAGTATTTTTACTTCATCATTGGTCAGGTATTCACGAAATTTTTTCTAAATATTTGAAATTACTAATGGTGCCTTCTATTTAAATCATTTTTTCTTTAATAATAAACCCTAATATTTTTAAGATATAAAAATTATATAAAGCTCTCAGGTAGAGGAAGATTCGTTACACATAATGTTAAAAAATTTAGTATCATAACTATATAAAAATCGATTTTTTTAGGGAACCTTTCAACCGATAAAGCTTTAGTATCACTCTAACATAATATAATTTTTTGATTTAGAAGTGTACTATATAATTACGGGATTTAATTACTTGTCTTACTTAACAGTATATGTACTAAGGACGAAAACCTATAATTACTACAAAAAGCATTGTATCATTAATGACAAAATAAAATAAGAGAAAAGGTTGAATAAACGGGGAACCTTGTAAACACACTTAATATACAAATGTTTTGGATAGTTTTCGTTTAATTATGTACAGTGTGTCTTACGAACTCTGTCCATTTAACAATCATGATTACTTCATACAATGCGAGAAAATGTTACATACAGAAGTTGTAGGGCTAAACAAAATACATAATATGGTATACACGGTATTCTTGCAAGTGAAGACATAGAGAATAGTATAGACATAGAGAAGTATAGAGTTCAACTGTGTTCTTCTAAATGGAATATCCATTTTCTTATGCTCGATTTCGACTGATTGACGTATTCTGAATATAAAAATACTAAAGTACGTTTGTCCTAAAACTTACCGTTTCTGAGATATTTAACTCTTCTCATTCTGTTACTTTCACTAAGGAACGTATTTGAGGATATGCTCACTACATCAAATGTAAACAAATATCGATTACTAAATATTATGAAATAGCATTGTTAAGCTACCGACGTCTACCAGCGTCAATAAGTTACTCGTTTTGTTTGAAATAATCAAGATAGTTAAGCGGACAAAGATCATGAAACACACTATATATTATAGCATTCCGTAAACACAATGAATGCTAACACAGAAATGAAACGAACAAATAAAAGTGTGATTGAAAATGGGTCAGTGCAAGAATTTATTAAATATTGCATTTTGATACTACTTTCTTGTAGCTAATATTGAATTTCGATACATCTTTCTTAAAAACGTGCAAATATAATTGTATCAGAAGGTAATTCTTTTTTATTTTTTTAAGAACGGAAGATAAACGTTTTCTGTCGGAAATTCCTCTACCAAGGTAATTAGTGTCTCGCGGTTTGGTTCAATGTTAAACTAGCATTGCATTATACTACATAATACTCGAGTAACTTCAGAAGTCCTTTAATTCTATTATCCTAGTTTCGTGACAAGTGAGAAAGACGATCATATAAAGGGACTAAGTTTTCAACACGACTTATCCGATGACAAGTGCGAAAAACCAAATGTTCGGAATAGTTTTTGCATTTGAAAAAATGAATGTCATAATTACCTAGCCTTAGTAGAACTAACGTTTGGGTGATATTAATGTTGCTCGACATTTATTAGCATGAGTTGAATAAATAACGCATTAAGAAGATCAGTGTTTTAATATAATTTGAATTAATTTAGGAAGTGTTCCGTCCTTAAGACGGTTTTTTCTTTTTCTGCCCATTAGCAGCATTTGCATTTGGAAAACTAATAGGATTATCCCATCCTTGAAAATTGGATTAACTTATTTCTATAAGCTCCAATATTCCTTCCTTTCAAATATAAGAACAATACACGCTGTCGACGACACGAACTGTAAGCACCTCATTAAGGTCTTGTTCCGTGTCTGTCGAAATACAGCTGTAAAGTAATTTCCTTGCCTTTCTGGACAATGAGGCATCGTGCACCTCAATTCCAGCTTACCTGCCCAACATCGGGCCCTCGCATTCCCTTCTCCACGGACTTCGTGAGCATCCCCTCTGGTTGCTCACCTTCGCACCTTCCCACTCCTTCACTCGTGGGGGGCTGGTTCCAGTTTCTGACCAGCCAATCACGGAAATCCAGGAAATTTCCCTTTCCAAATTCTTTCCGCCAATCATCTTCCACCTTAGTTTTCCAAATGATATAAATATAGAGTTTCGCGCATTCTCAGAGTCTATTCCCAATAAGTCTCTTCAAAAAACAAGTCTCTTCTAAAACAAGTCTCGAAAAATATTCTTGAGTACTCTGTATTCTTGAGTCATTTTCAAACAAACTCCTACAAATCGATTCGACCCAACAAGCTGGCCATCGAGATTGCGGAGCACTCGTCTTTCTATACATTTAACCGATCAAGCGAAGTCATCCATCGGCAACAACATTTGTAAATCAACAATTCAATAAATTATTATATATTGAAAATACAATCAGGTTTTCATTCCTTTAAGTAGGAATAAACCGCGTCACCGAGTTATTGTCGCGAAAAGTGTAGCGGAATTTACGACTCCGTGAAACCTAAAGGTTACCGTATCCCTTGACGCCACAGGAAGTAATTTTATGACAAAAATATTAAGGCTGGTGATTAACATTATGATTTGATATTCGGATACTACGTAAGTTCTGTTTCTTAGTTTCTTGATGTAAAACATATAGTGATGTTGAAGTTTCTAAAAAATCATAGATACTAATGATCTATGGAGCTGTGGACAGGGGATAGAATGGGAAAAAGGGAGGGTGTTGCGTTTCGTCCAGGACCTGCTAGTGAACTTATCAGTAAGGCTACCTAGCAGGCCCTTTCTTAGACGTTAGGATATTGGAAGGAAGGTTAAAGGCGGTATATATATGGACGAGGTAGTTTGAGCGAATGCTTTCGAGAAAGCCCTATTTCGTATGTTCCTCTAGTGGTAGGTGCAGGAGAGCCGCCACAGATCATTAGAGATTATAAGCAAAACTGTGAAAAATATTTTTGTTGTGTTACCATTAATTACATATTTAGAAATATTTTGTAAACGCTTGCTGAAATCATTAATGGCGTATAGTTATAAAGAAGGAACTGCATATCTTCCAGGTGAATGGAAAACCACGATAAGTGTGATATCCAGACCTCTGTACCAATAATGACGGAAGCAATAACACAGAACTACAGTCCCAGTTTATGGTATCAGAAATTTGTGGAAGCTCATCTTTTTCTCTTCTTCTACGTAACTTAAACGAAGTATAAAGTATCATGAATCTGTTAACTGTTTTGAAAATCATTTAATGTTAGAATACATTTCTATGAACAGAAACTTTGTAGAATGAAAATATTCAACTAGATATTACTAAACATTATCAAAATAGTATTAGAATGTTAATGCAATTATCAATAATCTTAATAAGATCTGTTCTTATTCTTTTAAAATCATTTTCCTTCCGGTCTTACGACATAAAAGTTAATGTTAACAAAGTACCTTAATAACGTAAAAACCGGTTTGAACAATAATTTTCTCATTCTTTAGCCTAATTCTCGCGTAGCTTCCACGGCATTATCAAATTGGCGGGTTTAGTTATTGGTTGGGATTTGAGCGCAGCTGTGTTTCGTGTTTATGATCAGGTCAGTAATACGTATCCATAATAAGCCAACCGGTGAGAGCTACCAAGGCGGATCACGATCCTCGTCATGCGCATAACCATCGAATAGACGGGCGCAAATTAGCAAACACTTGGAACGGACGAAGGGCTAATAAAGAATCCGCTTCCGTGTGAAAGCAAGTCATGTGGCATTGTGTATTACATCATAGTATATCTTCTAGCCGTTTTATCTCCGAGACCCTCCCAAGAAAATTCGAAGAGAAAGAGATCTAGTTCAAGAAAGAGAGACAGAATTGGACGATAATAGACGAGACGTGCTGCTTGCGAGTACAAGCAATTCGACTTGTGTGTAATTTAGTTCTTTGCTTCTACGTCTACACGTCGTGACCATTCATGCAACTGGACGATATGAAAACCCTTCCTGGACCGAGAGATGATAATGAAGCAAGAAGAAGAACATGGCTACAAATTTCACCGCAAAATACACAACCATCTATGAGTAAATGCGATGCACATGCCAAGACTTGTCGAAGCTCACTACTTGACTCTTCGTTATGGGTGACCCTATTAAGACTCTGCCCTTTCAACTCGAACTGCGACCGCTGGAATGTCATCTTGGCGTTCAGGAGATCAGATGCTGTCAGAATAATGGCAGAATAGCTGTCCCGTCCTTAAGACGGATTTTTAACTTCAATAGACATATTTACATTCGAAAATTAATAGGATTATCCCATACTCGATAATCGAATTAGCTCATTACTATAAGCTCGAATATCACTTCCTTTCAAATCAAAAGACGATACAGGCTATTGACGGCACGAACTGTAAGCACCGCATTAAGGTCTTGTTCTGTGTCTGTCACAGCATAGCTGTAAACCCATTTCCTTGCTTTTCTGGACAATGAGGCATCGTGCACCTCAATTCTAGCTTACCTGGCCACTATCGGGCCCTCACATCCCCTTCTCGGCGCACTTCTTCTACCTACGCATCATTGCGCTTTCCCACTCCTTCACTCGTGGGGGCTGATTCCAATTTTTTGACCAGCCAATCATGAAAATCCTCAAAGTTTCCATTTCCAATTTCCTTCAACCGATCACCTTCCACCTTGGTTTTCTGAACAGTATAAATAATAGAGTCACGCGCATTTCTAAAAAATCTATATATAATCAGTATATAGTGCACATCTCAGCAACCTTCAAGCAACTTCACGCTAAGTTCAGAACTTCCAAAGGATTGATTCGACCCAACTAGCTGGCCATCGAAACTGCGGAGTAGTAGAACTCCTCGAACTATATATTCAAATACCGATCAATCGAAACGTTCATCGGTTACACTACCTGTATAATCTTCATTTGTTGTATACAGACATTGTAAATACTGTAAATACATCAACTTTAATATCAAACTAGTTGTACATCATTAATTTGCAGTGCAACGTACCCCAACATGGTCGCGTCGCGTAATCGGCCTTACAACCCGTGAGATTCGTTCAGAATCACGGTGTGAGGTACATAACAATAGCTATAACAAACTGAAATTCTGCACGCTCGTTGGTTAAGATGATTTCGACCAGCGTTGCTTGCGGTTTCGTCAATAACGGTAATTAAGGACACGAGGTTCTTGGTATTGCAAGATTTCATATTGAAAAATATACAGTGCACATTTCGAGGAATGTCGACCTTTTTAGGGTCTACGTTTCCTTTGGAGCGAGTATATTCATAGAGTATCTAGCGGATTTTCTTAACGATTTAAATGTGAAAAGTTAGTAGGACATCATCTGTCTGGTAAAACATTTATCAACAAAATCTATTTAGAAAAGGGCAGTAATAAAGTTGTCAAAAGTCTTGCAAAAAATTTTGGTACCTAGTAATTTAATTTTTCAGAAACTCTGTGTTTTAAAGTTAACTGTATTTAAGAGCAAAACTTGTCAAAATCTTTAAACAATCTCCTTGTCATCTCAAGCACGAGCATCAGATGTTTTACGTACAGTAACATTTTATGTACAAATTCTTTTACGTTTTGTTTCTGTTTTAATGTCATCGGTTCGTAAAATAATATTACACGCTTTCTATACTTTTCGTTATCTGTCCGCGTCACTTTATTACCGTTCTCTGTGAAAAACAAATTCGCTCAGAGCTGAACTTTCCCGGACAGAAGTATGTCCGATGCTATCGCAATATTTTCTCACAAAAGCGGAAACGTGGAAGAGCACAACTGTTTTATATTCACGCGTATTGCGAGAAAATAGTTTCGTGAGTACAAAAAAATACGTAAATTTTCAGAGGCACTTTGGTAGGGGTTGATTTAATTACTGACTCAAAGGAGGATATTGCTTCGAAATTCAACGTTGCCGTTAACATTTTGTAGAATGGGACACACAAGGTGTTGAATTTGCTAGCAATCGATTACGTATAATTTGTTATATTGACAAACATTATTTGTTGTATACACAGAAAACCCATACATACAAGAGGCGCAGCTGTATGCGGAATAGGAATACTCCTCGAATATTATTAAACATTAAACATCGACAAACAAATGTTATCGACATCGACGGCCGTCATATAAAATACTTCGATAAATAAGCAAGTGATTTTTTAGTATCACAATCTTTTTGGCGAAGCTTCGCTATACTTACTTTATGGATATTATTATTTGCAATGTTTGAAAGGCTTTGTAGTTACTACTGGTATTATACACGTAGAACCAGGTTGTTCGAAAAGTTCGTAGATTTTCAAATTAGAAAAAAGGAGAAACTAGTTTTTCTATTAATAGACATAGCATACAGAGTATTGCCGGATGCAAAAATAAGTTGAAAATAAGAAATAACATTTTTTTACTTGAAACTTCGTTTTTGAGAAAATCAAGTTTAACGATTCCTTCAAGCAAACACGCATTGCACTATCTCTCCAATTAATTATCTGTTACAAACGTTTTCGTTCGTTTACTCTTTCATGTTCAGTGCCCCTTGTAATGTTTATATTTACAGTCGAACTCCATTTATGTGAACTCGTCAGTGGGCAAGTAGTTCATATAACCAGGTTATTCATATAAGAGGAGTCCACGAATTTCCCCTACTTCTCGTAACTTTTCGTTCAATCAGCCAAAGTTCACATTCAAATATGTGGATTCAATCAAACATCTAACTTATTCTTTGAACTATATCAATATTTCAATACATTTCCAATGTCTTCATGATTTTAATTTGTTCGAAAATGTAAGCACAATTCTCTTACCATCTGAACTATTATTGAACGCCATATTCTTACCATATAAATGGAATGGAATATAAAACACCCTCTATAAACACTTTTCTAATTTACTGTAGTTCATGAACAATTATTCTTATAATACTGTGCCAGTTACCAAAAAAATAAAAGGTGTCTCAAGTAAACTAATTAAAGTCATTTAATCAAATAAATAAAAGTGCAAACTTGGCCAGGTAAATATTTATATCGCGAGACGCGAATAAACTTGTCATGTTCTAGTTAAAGGGTTAACATCGATCGATTTTTCAGGGTGAATATAATTGTCGTTAATTTGCGTAACTGCGAAATGTGTTTCCTCTTTACTACGCCAAGCCTATTAGCGAGCTATTTCATTTTTCTATTCGCCTTTCTTCATTACGATACGATAAGATCAAAGACGAAACACTTTCGGTACCGTGTAACATAAAGAGATAGGAGAACCCATAGAGATAGAAAGACAAAGATGGATAGAATACATTAAAATATGTTTATACTAACCGGGATAGTAAACAGTGTTGTGGGAAACGTTATAGTTTGCCTTTGGTATACCAAGCAAGCATTTGACAATTGCTGCTTCCGGTAAATCTTCGTCTAGTAAGGCTATTCTTGATAAGATGTCGTATAGCCCATCGTTACGCCGTGTAAGGATGGGCTTCGCTGTTTGCTTTTCCGGAACACCCCTGTAATGAAAGCGACGTTTGCAAAATTACCATGACCTCGTTCTAACCTGAAGTATGATACAATATGTCGACCAAACGAGCGATGTTTGTATGTTAATTACAGAGATACGTCGTGTTTTACTAGCCTATGCTTCTTATTATTCTTGTAAAGTTTGAACGTTGGTCATTGAATAATTGTAACGTTCAATTGAAAATACGTTGCAGAATTTAAGAGTTTCCATGTTAATGAATATATATATATTTGTAGTTGATTGAAATGTAGTATAGCTTCCATAAAGGTTAAAGTTCTTTTTTGAGGAGAATTTTAAAGAAAAGTTGCAGGATATTTTGGTAATGAATAGTAATGTCATTGTATTAGAGTGTTCTCATGGTGAAAAGGAGGAGGAGTGATGATTCGCAAAATTTAATTTTGCATTTTGTCAAATCTTAGATTATCTATTTCTTGAGAAACTTGATTTTACATTTAAATACCTCATCCTTCACTCGTTCAAGCTTTGAATTACTAGAAATTTTAAATATCTGAAACTCTAATTCTTAGGAAATATTCAAGTATTCAAAATTTCAAAATATCAAAAGTTTCAACTATTCCAAACTTTAGTTTTTAAAAAATTAGAGATGTACAACCTCTTTATATTTAAGGTTATGAACATTTAAAATAACAAATATTAGAAATATTGATTATTTAAAGAAAGATAAGATTTTTAAATATACCAGTAATAATAATTCCAGTTATTCTTAATTTTAAATATCGGAACATTCAATTATTAAAAAGGTATTATTATTCAATATTTCAGACATCCCACAATTTTATTATTGGAGACTTTAAAATATTATGGGTCTCAATTTACTGAAATTTGAAATATTCAAAAATTCAGTTATTCTAAATTCCTAAAATTATTAATTCTCAAATTCTAAAAATATTTCGTTTAACATGCATTGGACAACAACTCTACTTTTATATATCGTATTTTGTATGTTGATACGTTGAGAGCTATAATAAATACTTCAAATAATGACAATATTTATTTGTAGTAGTTTAATCCGTGCGTTATTTCTCTAAACGCTTTGTACGTGTTTCATTATTGCAAAAAATAGGACTGCGAAACTGTCGTATCGTTCTTGTTGCTATCGCTGTTATTTTTCCAGTGCTAAAATAAGACGATTTTCCGTTTGTTTTCATTTGAACACATTTATCACTGATATTTCGGCGACTAGATCACATTCATCACTCAGAATATTATCTCTTTCAACGTCCGGAAGAAAGTCTTTACGCTTTCGCAATTATTGTGCGCATCAGTTATCCCAGCTTTTCAATAAAAACAGAAATGTTAATACTACACTATAGTACACTGTAACCTGTTAGGAGCCATTAATGTTTTTCGCAAACAAATCGACTCGATGGACCTTAATAGTTTTCTTGCTGTTCATTTTATGATACGTTGCTAGTAGAACAGTCCCTCTTTTACAGCTCCCTAAAAATTGATGGGTAATTTTTGCTGCCGTTTTATTACACTGTGAGTGCAATGTGTACCTTCGGCATTCATATGACCCAAGGTGCACCACGAGGAAGTTGCACGGTCGAATTTGTACCACATGTGTGTGTTGAATGCGTGGTTGGTTTGCGGTTAGAGCGCGATTACCATACAGTTAGCCTATTTAGTGTTTCTGGAAGTGGGTTTAACTCCTGGATACGTTATGACTTCTTGGTATAGTTCCTGGGTTATTCTAATGCCGGTAGCTCACTTTTCATTCGGCAATGAAAAATCGAACAGGAACTGTTAGATAGTCGTTGTAAAAACAAGCCCCTCCCCTTCAAATGCATTGTAAAATGAAACGTAGAGAAAATTATTAAGATCCGTAGAGTCGTTTGAACTTATCCAGTTCTTCACTTTACTATTTCATATATGAAAAATTGTTGAGAAATGCCTGTGCACTTATATAAAAGGAAAGACTTCAAATGTTAGAATGAGCATATATTGGTGTCGTGCGGTGTTTCTGTACGAAGTCACACTGATTCAAATATTCTCAAATTTTCGATCAAAATTTCTCATGAGTGTATTTTAACGCTGCTAAAATACCTAAAAATTTATAATCTTAATTTTGTAATCGTTTCCGTTCTAAAATTATTTAAGAACCACAGTTATTTGATTATAATTTTCTTACACATTAAATGATAATTAACTAAACCAGAAGAATATTTTAACGTATGGAAACATTTATAAACAAAATTAATTTGTAATATTCTACAATTAATGTCTGATCATCATAATATCTTATTTTGTAATTCTAAACATTGTATGGTTAGTATGGAAAAGAATGCTTTATTATAACCTATTCATCCATTGCAAGTGATAATTGTATAATTTTCATTTAATATTAAATTACACCTATAATTCATCTAATATTAAATTAACAGTTGAAGCTTGTAAATGAATTTGTGTTTCTTATTAATGTTGATGATAGCTATCAATTGTTAGGAATATTAAGTTTTGACTTTAAAATTTCCGTTTTTTTCATTTCAATATAAAATAAACTTGTACAAGTAATAATTGCAGATTAAATTTTATGATTTTATTAAAACAGTATTGGTGCAAAATGGGATTTTGTTGGTAGTTTTTTGGGATTAAAAATATTAAATCTTAATTTTTCACGTTTTCACTTCTCATATTTTAATATCATTCCCTATGAAATAAATTTTTCTTTAAAAGTAACTGTAGATTAGAATTATATTTATTTATTAAAATAATAAACGTTCAATTCGTTAGCAGAACGAACTTATTTTTATCACGATCTAAAAGTATCAGAACAGGTAGTTCACCTTAATGTACGATTGAGAGGTTGAAAAGTTTGCTGAAATACTTACTCGATGGATATGTCCAGAGTGGGTTTTGGATATAGTCCTTCTGCCATGCATGTTATCTCCACCCCATCCTTATCATCTATAGTTTTCTTTGCATATACAAGATCGAATTTGTCCTCCGTTGCTGGAACAAATAAGTTTTATTCAGCTAATCGAATGAATCTGTTTTTTGGTTCCCTGGTATTTATTTATCCTTTCTACAGTGGACTTGTTGGCGTTAGAAAAATTGGTAAATAAATTCAACCCTGCACGCAGTAGGGATAACAAAACTTAATGATCGACAATAAATTTCTGAAGTAGTTGTTCTATTCGGACGTATTTAAAAGCGGACACACCTATGGTTGCTATTGCAAAAGTCACCCTATTAAAAACTATATGTTTTTGTGCAGTATAGAGTTTGTTGAAACGTTGCGTATTTATAAGACCATATAGAAGCCAGTGATTCCCAACATAACTTTTGTGTAAGTCCTCAGCAGATGAATAGGCAGGGAAGCAAATCACGGAGTTCGCGAAATTTTTCGAAGCTATAACTTTCGACTCAATAGAGATATCGATTTGCGATCTGCGACAAAAAATTGTATATAGTTCACGCTTTCGAACGATTTATTTTTGCAATTCTTTAAAGCTTATTTTTCTGTATTTCTTGTTTTTATGATCGTAAAAAAATTAAAAAAAATTGCAGTACTTAAAAACAGTATCTTTAAATCTTAACCGAAAACTGTGTATAAGAAGCTTATTTTATGTTCTTTAGTTGGTAAATGCCACATCTTTGAACATCTTTTCCTTTCAGAGTTATATCATAAAATTCAACTCGATGCTCAAGTTGTAGACGCAATGTTGAAACAAAATAAATATTTTCTCTGATATATTACATTATGTTTCAATTTTATTCGAAATATATCAGTGATGATTGAAATTCGTCCTGCTACACAATTTCATGAAATACTATAGAGTTCTCCTCGTTCGCATTTGACTGTTTTTGTGAACGTGTGCCACTTATGTCGAGTGTAATCCAAGCGGCTGCATATTTCCAAGTTTTGTACGTCGTCTAATTGGCGAATTTAGCTTTGGAAATTAGTACTATTCCTTACTTTCTGGTATGCAAGTCGATCTTAGTGAAATAACTTACAATGAATTCAAGTAATTGCAATCAGTATGGTATATCTCTAATTGCAAGTAGAAAATCATAAAATTTAAATGTGTTAATAATCGAGATCTTTGTTATATCAAAAAAGACATGAGAATTGAAATTTTTATTATGTATCGTATTATTATTCACAATAACTGTCAAGTGAGGTTGCAAACAATATGTCAAATATGGTAAAATAAAATGGGAATGTACTTTTGCCTTTCAGAAGTAGGAAAATTTGCAACGTGACATTACAAATTTGCCAGCAAATGAAATTGTCGAAATAATTTGTAATATGTGGAATTATAATTCTAACATTTACGACAACACAACATAGTAAAATCTTTTCTACAAGAGCAAGGGAATAAAAAATTGAACAAGATGGGAGAAATTTAAATTTTATTCCCTTATTGTTCTATATAAACTAAATTAGTTGGACATAGTACACTAACCTGCCACGCAATCTACCACAAAGCATTTCTGTTACCGTTATCGTTCGAAACCGATGCCACTATGTGCACGATTTGCTTTTGCCTGCAGCAATTGGCGAGAATAATTCGAGGCCATATAATCAGACAAAACTAGTTATTAGTTCTGAGTGTCCATTTTTTTATGAAAATCCAAATCGAGGGCAGCCCAAACTCTGAAGAAGTCTATCAACAAAATGAATCGAATCGGCAAAGAGAAGATGGAGAAGAATGTTTCGACCTCTCAATCCTGGCAAACATAGTCCAGGAAATGGATACGCAATGGGGAGAGATAAGCTCAATTAAAATTTTTTTTACAAGATAGAGGATTGCTTTGTTCGATTTATCTTGAACTATTTTACAGCTCTATAACTTGTGCTTTAAACAACTTTTCCGTAAAGTAACGGTATTTGCGTGAGTGAAGGTACTTCTGATACCTTCGTTGGGAATTTGCATTGTAAATTTTTGGAATAATTTCAGTTTCACTAAGTATCGCTTCAAAGTGATTTTAACCACCGACAGATACTGAAGAACTTAAGTGACCTACATTGCTACTACAATGTGCTTTACTTGATTCACTATAAAGATTGTCTATCTAAAACTTCCTGCGGCTTGCGCTTAACATTCATTGAATTTTCTTTTTAATTCAAAAACGTAGAATTCCTTAAGAAACTTTTAGGAACCATAAAGTATTGTCACCAATGGTACATGTGTGATTCTTATAAATGCTGGTTGTATTCATCTGTGGCAACTACGATACCGCCAATACTTGCCACAATGTAAAAGTTAAGTATGGGTGTACATTTCTTGTAGTTTTATTTCTTCCCTTTTGCCACATTTCTGTTTTTCCTCAAGTCTCGTGCGAACCTGGGCGTTCGAATATAATACATTTGGCGACCAGGCCCGTACAAGGCGCAATTATTGTCCTGCGGAATTCACTTCCTGTTCTTCCCAAGCCTTGCCTGGGCCTGGTGGATAATTGCTAGTTGGGCCACAGAATAATCCTACAGAGATGAAACTTCTGTCGGAACCTTTGATGTCCCTGCCCCGTTTTTCCTCATATCAAAGAGACAGCGTTGCCATATTTCTGGACGGATATATTTGGATCCCTTTCTATTGGATATTATGTAGAAGAAGATAGAAAGGCATTGGAGAAGCAGCGAAAAGTGCAGCAATATTTAAACATAATATTCGAAGAAGTAATTTTTCTTCTAATACTTTATTACTATACGACACTATACATAAAAATTCTATACTAAATAGGAGAGAGCTACAATATACAATTTCATGAGTTCTATTTTTCTTTTTCAGAGTGACTTTCATTATATTGTATGTACAATTGAATCTTACAAACAAAAACGAATTGTTCTACTTCTACTCTTATAAATATTAAGGTAAAACAGTATACAAGTATAATAGTGTATTATATTTCTTTTAAATATAACAGCATTACAGTAATTACAATGTTTTATACTTTATATTAAAACAGACATTAACAACAGTTGGTAGTAATTGTAACTTCCGGGAGTCAACCGTGTATTTTTTACTTATTTTCCAAAAAAGCAACAAGTGCAATAAAATAGGAAAATCCAAGTATTCTTTGTATTATAGACGGCATTATCCCGCCATCCACGGACGACTTTTTCAATTTCCAAGTTAATAACGCGAACAACTATTATTACATGCCTTAAAGTACTTCATAGCATATTCGTGGACATCATAAAATACGTAAGCATCATACGTCCTCTGCGATAAACAAAGTGCATACACTGTGTGGATGCTAATTTCTTTGTACGGGAATCATTGAATAATTATTTAAGGTAGGAGAACTATCCATTCGTCAGTTTCAAATGCCCAAATCTCTTCAATCCGTACGAGAGGAACAGGAACTTGCTTTGTCGTTGAAGAATTAAATAATTTTAAAACCAGAAAAAATTATCACTCAACCCCCCCCCCTCCCCCTCTCTTACGTTCGCATAGACTATAGCATATTTCAATTTGAACCAAATCGCAGAGATCGAGTACAAAAGTAATCAATTTAGCGTGGAACGACCCATACGCAGTATATATTTTGATTTCATGATGCACACTACTCAAACGCATGCGCAGTAATTTGCGGTTTCCTTCATAGTGCGCATTTAAGGCTGGGGGCAGACGAGCGCCATTTTGACGAACGTTCATATGGCTTTCCTTTTCCTTTCAGCCTAATAAGAAAAATAATGACATGCAAACGTCCGTCAAGCAAACGTTCGTGTGCCCCCAGCCTAAGCTAGGTGATGCATGCGCAGTATTTTGCAGCTCCCTTCATGGTACACATCTCAAGCGACCCATGCACAAAAAAAGTTGGGATCGGAATGTGGGCGGAGTTTCATTTCTGTAAGATTACTCTGTGGCCAGGCCCGGGCAAGCTTCTTCATTTTCTCTTCTATTGTCTTTTTCCACCGTCTGGTTTCTTTCGCTACTGTATAGCTTTTCTCTTCCCTTTTCTCTCTCCTTTCTATCATTTCTCTCCTTCCCCCTTCCTGATAGTTTTTAAGGATTTATATTAATGACAGAAAGAGGGCCGAAAGCTAGTCAGTTTGCTAGCTAGTTTATCAGTTAGACGGTTGTAAGCTGATAGACGCGAGGTCGCTCGAGCCCCTGATAGAAAGTTTATACAAGTGTTGACTTGATCAAAATAAATTTTATTGTCAATAATTGGGGAGATATCCAGTACTGCGTCTCTACATATTTCCCCTCACATCGTATACAGGAAACATTAACCAAATAAGACACCGTTCCCAAATAAGTTTCTAGTTTCGGTTTTTACTGTTTTTGAATGGTAACTTCAAATTTTAGTATATCACATTGTTTTTACGTGCATTTACAGGGCCTCTTTGTCGTCAAGACTGCGGCATGCCATTGCCCGTCCCTAATCTCGTGGAGGCAGACCCGTGCGCTACTAGATCTGTGTACGTTTTTCTTTTATCGTTGTTAGGGAAAACATCGAGTGGTGTTGCTTGTTTATGGCGTGGAGACGAGAATTTATGCTATTTGTGTCAATAGGGTCAGCAGGTAGGCAAAATCTCTTGCTGGCAAGCTGGAAACAAATGGTGACCACTTGAAAGTACTGGCCAAACATGATGTGGATGGAGGACAGCGAGTCAGAAACCACGTGGCAGCCACCCATCGGAGAAAGTGGGTTTTCCGCGTTGATTTCTCAGTCGTTGGAAATTCCGCCTAATTTCGCTCCCACCTTGTCAACAGTCGTGAGCGGATGGGAAGGGAAGCATCAAAAGGCTGAGGATTTCCAACCGCACACGAGGCGGGGAGAAAGATTTGGAGCACTGGGGTAACAACGAGGACTTCGACAGGCGAATTCAGAGTGCCAAGAAGGGCCCTTGGTAAAGATCCAGTTGATCTGAAAATCTAGAAACGAGAGGATCATGGTCCGACAGCCGGACACGAACGCAAGAAGTCTTGCTATAGAAGGGACCGTCCCTTAATAGTCAAGCGTCTGTTAAAATATACAGTCCACTGTAATTTACAATAGTTTTCATATTATCTTTCACGGGCACGTGAAAAATAACCATCGAACTTCCAGACGCAAATAATCGTACATCTCTTTTACAAATGCATGTCGAGTACATATTAACGCTTTTCTGTTTTCCCTGTTCCTGGTTAAGTTTGAATATCTCAAATTTTGGTATCCTGGACAGTCAAAGAACACATGATCCACTGTTTCATCCTTCTCATTACAAGCTGGAAAAATTGAAGACTCTGCATAATTTATTTCTTTCAAATAATGAGTAACACCGTTACATGGACAGCGACATCTCGACCAATCAACCGTCTAACAGTCGCCCTTCTAATTTTCTTAGGGAATTTGAATAATCAATCCGCTTTCTTCAACCCATGCAACGTGCTCATTCCCTGAATCCAGAGGTTAGCTGTGAGCTGGACAGAGAAAACGGAAAACAGTCTTGGTGAAACAGTCAACCTAATGTCATATGTTATAGCCGGAACAAGGTGCAACACGAAGTTTAGTAAGTTTAAGAATTTTCAACCAATCGTGTCCGAGTCAAAGGAAGTATCAGAGACAGGCACGACGTATAATTTACTGACCCTCATTCGTTTTCATCTTTGACGACGCTGACCTTTTTGTCCAAATATCCACGCGTCAATAGGCACTATAGGTAGGGATATACCAGTATCACGTTATCTGAAATCACATGATTTCAGTTAACAATCGTGGGGTGAGGGAAAGAGATAGCAATATATTATTTTCGCCAACCCTTTCTTAAACTTTGCGATTGTTAACTGAAATCATGCGTTTTACGTAGTGTGGCAATGTGTCCGTACCTTATCACATGCGTGCAATGCACACTTTTCCACTTTTACACTAAACACAACCATGGCCATACATAGTCTCTCTCACAATAATAATTTAGTAAATAGTTAATCCATTTTTTTTGGTTAATTGAACACTTACAATTGTTACACCTATATGATGTTTATTTATGAAATGAATCATTTCATACTGAAAAGAACACCCTTTTCGGCATGTAGATGGTTTACAATTTAAATTCAACATCTTAAAAATAGAAGAAAACTGACTACTAGCTGAATCGTTTAGAAAAAACGACGCTTATTAATTATTCCTTTTTTAAAAGAGCAAAAAGGGATGAGCATTTCCAATCTTTTATTCGAAGAATTTTCCTTTGTAGATTTTGTTTCTTTTTTTTTAACAAAATACTCATCATACTACACAATTACTGTAGGTGTTATCCGTTACTATACCATAAAAGAACATCGATCTAAATTAAATTGTGGTCATTTTAATTAGAATTAACAGGTTAACTGCCAGGCGAATTTTGTAAGTTTTGCCCTGGGAACCACAATAGAATTTAACATGATTCAATATAGCACGTCATAATATTTAATTTAGGTAAAATCAAATTTTAGTAAAAACATTTAATTGATAAATAGTGCGCTATTTGTTTCATAATATTATTTAGTTATCTATGTTGTCCAGAATCATTTAGTTGGCGATATTTTCTTTGTTTGAATCGTTCTAAACATTTGCGAAACCAAACTCCGGTCATGGGTGAGAAATGTGGCAATCAACGTGTCAATGTAATTACCTTAAATAAGAGTTGTTTTCTGTTATGAATCCTTCAATCAATATAAATAAAAGCCGATTTTGTTACCGAGTAGCTTAAAAACGATATCAAAATGTTCGTTGAACATTCATTGCCCCTGATGTTCTAATCAGGGTGAACATGTTCTTACGCTAGAGGTAGATAGTACCTATTCCACCTCCGTGTAGCTCGAAGTGGAGCCACGGAACGACAAGTTAGCTGGCCGATCATTTTCGGCATCGTTAGGAAACGTTATGGTGAAATTATTTCAGCTGCGAGCATGAAATCGGACATTCAATTTCGCATAGGATATTAACGAACGGCAAAGGAACAGGAATTTAAGAGCATCCATCGAATTAAGAAACAGGAGACAAGGTCTGAAAGCAGATATTTCGTGGCGGCCACACGTACGTCAATGACAATAAAAAGGTAGAACGACGCTGTGTTACCGCGATAATGCTACACGTTCCTTAAGCTATCTTCTGTATTCTTCCCTACTTCCTTTTCCTCGACACTGTTTTTCTCATTTTGCTGCCCCGTTTCATTGCAACGGTCGGCAACTTTTATTTTTCGAGAACGACTGGTCGTCAACGCGATGGGGGCAAGGTAAGTGCGGCCTGGAGAAAATAAATTGCGCACGTGTCATCGTGACAGAAAAGTTCAAATTATATAACATTCCCGGCGTCATTATGCTTGTGTCATCGAAAAAGAAAGTCCAGATGTCGAGCCAACGGTCTGGATAGCCACTCAAAAGTGAATTCTATTGTAGACACTGGGTGCAATCCTATTTCATGTTACCTTTTTCTCTTGAGGTCTTCTTTTTCCTTCTTTTTCTGCCTTCAAGGACTGAAAAATGTCTTCATGATGTATTTCCCGTTCTAGAATCGAGTTCACTTACGTGGATAAGTAGCTGTTTCACTTTCTTTTCTTGTTTTGGTATTTATCTGTATTTTTAAGGAACTATGCCAATCTTTTTTAGGGAAAAAATGTATTTTGCTATTTTGTTTGAGCTGCGTCACAATGTACTTGATATTGGAAATTTAGTAAAGAGTACAATTGTGTGGAAAATAGAATTTTTCTATAGCATAATAAATCAACGATGATGGAATTATTTATTATTTTATATATGGTGCTTCAAGTAAAACTGGCTACTTAACTGTGTGTCCTCAGTATTGTATACTTAAGTGAAAACTTCAAAATTCTGAAACAATATAAGTGTGAAAATAAACAATTTTTCTTTATAAAATATTTACTCTTTGGTATCATTGTAACTAAAAAAGATAATAAATACCTCAAACGAGGGAAATATTGGTAGGTTTTTGCAAAATTTTACAATGGAACATAAAAATTAAAGTGTTTATATTGGTGTTTGAAGACCTTATTATTAAATGGCATTTTTTCTTCTGCTATTGCAAGTATAAAAATGTTTACAACTTCTGTCCTTTGTTATTTTTAACACATATTAATCCACCAATGATATCTCAGTTGTGAAGTAATATAAGAGGTATTAATAACCACAATTGCACTTATTATCGATAAATATTATTGTATCTTTGAAAAATTCGTTAGCATTGTAGTTGCAGGTTTCGTAGCATATCTTAGTGAAATAGGGTTGATTTATTCAAATTTTAATTCTCCACAATAATTTCTCATTCATCTGAAATCTCATTAATCAACACATCTTCACTTTATATCTTTCATTATCCGATTAATTAAAATCGACGAGATTCATTTTAATTAAATTATTTTATTCCATTCTCATTTTCTACGTTACGGCGAAATTGGATTATAAATTTTATAATGATTAAAAGCGGATTTGGTTTGCTATATTTTTTAGTGGATAATTAATCGTAGATAACGAGTTTTTATGACGTCTGTTTATAAAACATTTTATTATATAATATTTGTGGGTGATACATAAACTGAATTGTTTAATGAAGCTAAAAGATTCAATACATGCCAAATCGTAAATAACACGTGCAATTTGCTATTAAGTAACATTGATATGTGATAACAACTGCTATTGGATTGCTTTGGGACTTGTAAAATACAGTAATTTTACAACTTTATGCAATTAAAATTAAAATTTGTATAGTTAATAAGACGTTCGGGATCTAGAACTTTTAAGGAATCGAAAATTTGTTAAACATGTTTTGCATCTCTGAAGTATGTAAACCATTATTACAAAAGGAGTTTCCGAAGTTCAAGCATGTTTCCTAAGCATATTTTAAGAACGGAAGAAAGATACTACAAGAAACTTTTGTGATGTATTTACTAACATTAATCGTATTTTGATTTGTTAAATAAAATAGATCCATCGTTCTATATAATTTAGGTTAACTTCATTGCATTTTGCATTACTCCGCGTGAAATATGACTATAACAGAGTATTATTACAATATAAATGAAACGAAGGAGGTTTTAAAGACAATGAAGTTTATGAGAGGATAAATTTAAATTTCGTAAAAAATGTTGGAAAAAAATAAGAAGGAAACAGATATTTAAATTTAGAAATAGATTTTCGTTCAGTTATTTTCCACTTGATTGCATCGTAGAAAAGGTTATGTCGCTATCAAAGACTATTCAGTCTTAGACAACTAAAGGTTTGTGTCAATTTGTTTATTTGCTTAAGAGGTATTTTGTCACTCATTTTGACAAAAAGTGGTTTTAAGAAAATCATGTTTAAAGCTTTAAATTAAAATTGTTGCAATGGTAGCCATGGGAGACTGTTAAGTTGGAGTGTCGTGTAGTCTCACTTCTCGCAGAACGATTTAACCCCTTGCCCTACAATGACGAGTCACACTCGTGATACGAATTATGGCACACGTTCGACGTAAACACAGAGTATTGCGGATAAAATTTAACTTGAACTCCAATTATGGCTTTATGTTATAAGATTGGAGGTTGTTAAACAAATATTGTCTATAATTTCCAAATGATTTATGCGTGACACAATGTGAATTCAGTAAATAACTAATGCTAGTATACGTAGATAATAAGATAATCGTAGGACAAAGAGTTAACGTTAGCGAGATAGTTGAATTTGGATGAATAATCCACACTACTAACGGTAACTTATTATATTTTGGAGTGTGTGGAGTGTTTAAATGTGACTGATTGTATGTGTTCAGAAACATGCTTCGCGACTGTCTAATTTGCGATTGACGTTGGCGCGGTGTCGTTTGGCGCGTTCAACCAATTGCAAAATCACGACAAAGCGGAAAAAACGCTGATTGCCCATTGGTGGGCCTTGCTGCTTGGAGGGGTGGCTTGTGGGTCCACTTCAACCGGTGGAGGTGGTAGCCCGACCGCACGGAACTCTGCTTAAGAGTTTTTCCGGCTTTTCTATGACATCAGGAACACCTTTTTGGGACCATCTTTTGAGGGAGGTCGCTAAAATCTAGGTATTATTCCGCGAGCCGATGGTCGCCAAATGTTGAATGCAATTATCGAGAGTGCCAACGGTTGCGGAACACTTGTGCCCCCTGCCGATCTATAGTTGGAAATATTTTCCAAGGCTGGAAAGCTGGTAATAATTTATTACCTTTCGATAAACATCGAAACAAAAATTTTTCGTGTAGCGTAGTCAAATTCTTTATCGTATGGTAATTTAGACTGTTTGAGGTGGTCTAGGTGCGAGATCGGTGTGTCGCTCTCGATACCTTCCCGTTCTTTTTTTGATAATTCGCCTTGCGCAGCGAGGGTTGGAATTTGGGTGAAGAAGTTGTTGTAACAGCTTGTCTCAGGTGTCAAGCGCTTGAGCGACAGCGTTAATGTCTTGTTGGTTAATGCTTTATTTGCAGAATTGTCACGCTATTTATACACAAGTTGAGGCCATCTAGTGACCAATCAGAATCATTTAGAATATTGTAGGAAGAGGAGCTGGTCAGCGCTTCCCTTCTACCCAGGGTGCGCGGGTGGTGCAGGTATACCCTGAATCACGGTGGTTGGGTTGCAAATAAGTATCTTTGGTTGCGAGGTATGACTCTAAGAATCCAAACCTAATGTAGGACGCAACATGCCGCACGCCTTGAACGATTACGTTCAAATCCTTACATAATTTGAGTGTCACTATACATTGTATATACATCATACGTTATCATACATGATCATACATTATTATCGACTAGCCATATATCAGAGATAAATATATATATTATCGTACGCCCCCATACATTATTTTTAATTACACCTTTGTCAGAACAGTTCGCTTGTAAGATCCAGTCGGGGTCCTCACTGTCACCACTCGTACTACTCCATCAACTCCTGGGTAGACTTCGATGACTCTCCCCAATGGCCATCGGGTAGATGGTTGTAGTTCGTCTCGCATGAGAACTAGATCACCCACTTGCAGGTTTTTGGAGATGTTGCGCCTCCACTTGCTGCGGATCCTTAGCTCGTTCAGATACTCTTTATGACATCTATTCCAAAAGTGCTGTTTGATTTTTGATAAATGCTCCCAGATGGACAATCGGTTGGAAAGTGTATCGATGAAATTGTTTTCAGGTATAGTGGTCAGAGGCTCTCCAATAAGAAAGTGGGCAGGCGTTAGGGCTTGGAAATCATTGGGATCGGGGGACAAGGGGGTTAATGGCCGAGAATTAAGGATCCCTTCTATCTCTATAATATACGTATTAAGCTGTTCGTAAGTTAACAGGGTATCGCCAACGGTTCGGATGAAATGATGCTTAAAGGATTTTACCGCGGCCTCCCATAAGCCGCCGAAATGTGGCGAGCTTGGAGGTGACAGATGCCACACGATCGATTGATCAGTCGAGTAACGTGTAACGGTCTGAGTGTGGGTCTCAGATCTCAATAGTTGATACAAATCAGCTAATTCGCGTTTTGCGCCTATAAAATTTGTACCATTGTCACTATAAATACCTTTAGGTCGCCCGCGTCTGGCAATGAATCGTCGCAGACTGGCTAAAAACGCCTCAGTGGTAAGGTCGCTTACCAGTTCAAGATGAACTGCCTTGGTGAAAAAACAAATGAATACCGCGACGTATACCTTGATGCATTTTTGATTTCGGAAACGTTTTTCCTTTACAAACAATGGCCCACAGTAGTCAATACCCGTTTTTTCAAATGCTCTTGTTGCTGCCACACGATCACGCGGGAGATCCCCCATTAGGTAAGACGGTGAACTTGTCGGTTTTGCCTTGAAACATCGTATACATTTACGGATAACGTACCTAACCCCGTTCCTACCGTCTACTGGCCAATACCTTTGACGCACTGAATTTAACGTGGCTTGGATTCCAGCATGCATATTTCGGATGTGCTCTTGTAAAATGATGAAGTACGTAACTGGATGTGATTTTGGCAATATGATAGGGTATTTGTGATCATAAGGAATGTCAGCATTCTTTAATCGACCTCCGGCACGTATAATATAGTTTTGATCCATATATGGAGATAAATTGTATAGTTTACTATCCTTGTTAACTGTTTTATTGTTCAGTAACTGTCGCACTTCGGATGGAAATGCTTGTATTTGGACTTGTTTTAGTATAGCTATTTGAGCTCGTGTTAGTTCTTCGATTGTTAGTTCTCCCTTACAGGAGGATTCAGACGTAAGACGATATCGAAACCTAAGACAGTAAGCTACGATCCGATTTAATTTAGCAAATGATGAGAATTTATGAAACAGATGGTTCTCTTCTAATACCAACTGACTCGTCAGAGTAACATTGCTACGTTTTTCCGGCAAGTCGATGTGGGGAAGTGGATTATTATGCCATGTAGTTTCGTCCTGATTCAGCCATGAAGGCCCATTGAACCAAATTCGATTATGCGTAAATTGCTCTAGTGGTTGCCCTCTGGAAAGATAGTCTGCAGGATTATCGGTTGAAGAGACATGTGACCATTCACTTTGTTGCGTAGACGATTGAATCTCCGCGACTCGATTCGCGACAAACGTTTTGAGCGTATGTCGGGGATTCCTTAGCCAATGCAATACGATCATTGAATCAGTCCAAAGTCTAACCTTGTCGAATTTTATCGTCAAGGCCTCCATTACTGTCTGATACAGACGAGTTAACAAGACGGCGCCGCAGAGTTCTAGCCGCGGTAATGTAGTTGATTTTAATGGAGCTACTCTAGATTTTGCACAAATCAAATTCGTTATTATTTTGCCTGTTTTGTCTATTGAACGCAGGTAGATACACGCGCCGTAAGCCTTCTCGCTAGCATCAGAAAAACCGTGCAATTGCATATTAATTGGATTACTTACTAATACCTTACGCGGAATTTGTAGTTGATTAATGTTCGAGAGTTGCGTTAAATAATCTAACCAATTGATGCTAATTTCTTGCGTTACGGGTTCGTCCCAACCTATCTTAGCCTTCCACAACTCTTGCATAATGAGCTTTGCCGATATAATTATAGGCCCTAGCAATCCTAATGGGTCAAACAATTGCGCGACCTTGGATAATATTTCTTTTTGAGATCGTTTTTCTCGACGGTTCGGTGAAAAACTTGTAAAAAATCACATCATCCTTTGCGTCCCAGCAAATGCCTAACGTCCCTTTTGTCTCTTAAGCGTTAAAATGTACGGCATTTGTTACCGGTAAATTGCTACAGTTATTAACTAAGGAGGGTTCATTTGAAGCCCATTGTCTAAGGTGGAACCCTCCCCTTCTTAAAAGTTGAATCAACTGGTCCCTAAGCTCGATTGCTTGTGAGATGGTTTGAGCACCGGTCAAGAGATCGTCCATATAAAAATCGCGAGCTAGTATTTCAGCGGCGCGGGGAAATGACGCTGCCTCCTCAATGGCTAATTGCTTTAGAGTACGAACTGCTAAAAACGGAGCTGACGCGGTACCATACGCTACCGTATTTAGGTTTTAAGTTGCTCGTGTTTGTTGGCGCGCCAGAGAATCTTTTGAAACCTAGTGTCTTCCAAGTTAATTTTTATTTGTCGAAACATTTTTTCAATGTCGGCTGTTAGCACATAATTGTAGAGTCTGAATCGAACTACTAATTGAAACAGGTCATCTTGTATTGTTGGTCCTACTAGAAGTGTATCGTTCAGAGATAGCCCACTAGTAGTTTTCGCAGATGCGTCGAATACAACGCGTAATTTGGTAGTACTACTGGTTGCCTTGAGTACTGGATGATGCGGCAAGTAAAATCCGTCTGTTACGTCAGTGTCACAAGTGGTCATGTGTCCTAGATGTAGATATTCCGCGATAAATTCTTGATATTGATGGCGTAGTTCCCCTTGCATTTCTAGTCGTCGTTCAAGAGAGTAAAAACGTTTTAACGCTATTGTGTATGAGTCACCTAAATTGCCTACCTTATTATTGAAGGGTAACCTTACGACGTAATGTCCTTCCGCGTCGCGATATGTATGCGTTTGATAGTGTTGTTCGCACGCGGTCTCTTCGTCGGATAAACGTTTTTGTGTTGAGCACTCTTCTAATTCCCAGAATTTGGCAAGCTGATTGTCTAACGAGCTATTTGCGAGATAACATTTCGACTGGATGTGGTCGCTCGGTTGATTATAAATTTTCCCAGAAATCACCCAACCTAACTGAGTCTCTTGTAACGGGCTCTTGTCGTTAGGTAGCCTGATCTGTCCAGTACATAATAATTTGTAAAATAGGTATTCCCCTAATAAAACGTCAATTGAGGCTGGGTTGTGAAAACTCGGATCGGCGAGTTTCAAATTAGCGGGTAACGGTATCTGTGTTTGGTCTACCCGCGTGAGGGTAGTTGGCCCGTGATTGTTTGAAGCACTAGAAAGGTAACCTTTTCCGTAAAAGGCGTATAACGGGATTTGATCGTTGTTTTCGCGCAGTATTTGATTTTATTATCCTGGCCGCCTAACCCCGATACAGGTATATTTGTTGATTGTAATTTTAAGTTCAAAGATTTTGCCAAGCTCTCGGTCATAAAATTGGATTGCGAACCCGGGTCAAGTAGTGCTCTACACTCCCTTTCTCTATTTTGATCGTCTAGGACAATAATTCGCGCAGTGGATAACAAAATTTCAGGGTAGTTATACGTAATTAAGGTAGCAGCGTTTGCAAAGGATTGCGGGGCCGATTCCTTAGTAGAGTTGCCGTTTGACTCGGGGCTCTGGTAAGTAAAATGTAGCAACGTATTATGTCTTTTGTTGCATTTTCGACAACTAATCGACTTGCAATGCAATAGTGCGTGACCTGGTCGAAGACAGTTTGGACAGAGGTTAAGCTTGTCTACTTCGTGCTTCCTGGCCCTAGGTTCTAAATTTAAAAATGCTTCACAGTATTGAATAAAGTGGTTTTTTTGGCATATCGGACAATTTAAATTTCCCCTACTGCTAACATGGGCGTAGTTGGGGCAATCCCTTCGGTTCGACGCGGTCCCTTTGTCACGTATTGTCCTTGTCGCGCCTTCCGTTAAACTAATTGGGTCTGAATCTTGACTAAATTGTCTTAGAAATTGTAAAAAGCTGCTAACCGTCGGTACTGTAGCATCATTGGTAGAACGTTCCCAGTGTTCGCGCGTGAGTTTATCTATTTTCGCGGCAACTATATAAATTATTAATTCAGGGGCTTCAATCGGATGTCCTAGCGACTTTAACGCGTTGAGGTGCATTTCGACCTTATCTACCAACGTTTTCAATGATACTGCGCGATTTCGTCCCGCCTCCGGTAACTCAAAAAGCGCGTGTACGTGAGCTCTTATTATTTTTCGCGATTTGTTGAATCGTTTTTGTAATAGATTCCAAGCTACGTTATAATTTTCTTCTGTCGGGTATAGGGAATCAATGACCGTTGCCGCATCGCCTTGCAGGTATGACCTTAATCGGTGGAATTTATGGACGGTCGGTAATAAGTCGTTATTGTGGACAAGATCCCGAAACATGTAGTAAAAGCTGTTCCACTCCGCGTAATTGCCATTGAACGGCCTTATTTTTATTTCAGGCAAAATCGACTGTACGTTGCTTAGCGTGGGCGAAGGGGTACCATTGTTTGTCGAGGAACTTGCACTGGCTGCTACGGGTTCTAATGCGCTCCTTTTACTTCTAATTTCTGCACTACACTTGTAATACGCGGTTTCGAATTCATCGCGCTCTGCCTCGTTCTCTAAGTTATCTGCTAGTGACTCGATTTCTGATTGGATTCGCTCAAAGTTCTGATAGATTCCTTTTAATTTTTGTTGCCATTGATCTAGCATTGCTACATCTTCGGGTTCATCGAACGCGAGAACATTATTGTGTATTCTTTTCACCTGACCTTTGCATGCTACGCGTTGCCTGATCAATTTCTTAATAGTCTCGGCCATGCTGATTGATAGTAGTTGAAAGTTGTACGCGAAAGGAAGGGATGGTGAGCCAACCACTTACCCAATTACAATCTGCTGTTGATGACACCTGATGCTTTCTTGAATTTGGAGATTGTTGCTGGAGGATGTCTTTCTGCAGCCTATCTTTGGTAGAGGCCAGGAAGACGTGGACTCCAGGCAGATATCCCTTAGCAGCAGCTGCTTGTGAGCCGAAGAACAACGACGGTACTGCAGCCCACGTTGAACGTCTTCTTGGCAGCTGATCGACAGCCGACGAACGCTGCTGGTGCTGGAGCCAACGTTGAGCGTTCTCTTTGCAGCTGGTTGACAGCCGGAGAACCGTGGCGAAGTTGTCCTGGTTGAGTTGTGATTACTTGACTTGTTCGGACCGCTCCTAGGGTGGATCCGGCTCGAAGGGCCAATGTTTGAGGTGGTCTAGGTGCGAGATCGGTGTGTCGCTCTCGATACCTTCCCGTTCTTTTTTTGATAATTCGCCTTGCGCAGCGAGGGTTGGAATTTGGGTGAAGAAGTTGTTGTAACAGCTTGTCTCAGGTGTCAAGCGCTTGAGCGACAGCGTTAATGTCTTGTTGGTTAATGCTTTATTTGCAGAATTGTCACGCTATTTATACACAAGTTGTAGCCATCTAGTGACCAATCAGAATCATTTAGAATATTGTAGGAAGGGGAGCTGGTCAGTGCTTCCCTTCTACCGAGGGTGCGCGGGCAGTGCAGGTATACCCTGAATCACGGTGGTTGGGTTGCAAATAGGTATCTTTGGTTGCGAGGTATGACTCTAAGAATCCAAACCTAATGTAGGACGCAACATAGACACTTCAGGATCGTATAATACATCTCCTTATGTTACGAAAAAACTTTTCAGAACTGCTTAACTTTGTTTATTATTTAGTAAGTTTGTTGTGTCACAAACCGAGTGCAAAATGAAATGAACTAAAATTGTTCAGGACAGTAAAAGTTAAACATTTTTTTAAGGTGTCAATATACTATTATATAATACAAACATTGAAAAATATGTCGCAAAAAACTTTTTCTTCGTATCTCTTTCTCTTTAAAATAAAACTCACGAAAGATGTTGACTATTCGATCGACTCGATCAAAATCCTGTATTAAAAGTGATTAAATAGAGCCTATTTTACAACTATTTCAGATTATCACTGAAACATCATATTCATCCTCGATAGAATGGAATACTATAGTCATATTTACATACAGGCAGTATCACAAGGGCTTATAAATTATATGGAAGTTGTACAGCAAGTCAAATCTTCCTGTAAGAACTTGCAAGATTATGGATGTACTTGCGAATATGTCGACATGGTTGCAGCAATTTTGTAGAAATCCAGTAAATTTCTCTATAAACATGGGAACTGGAGGTATTGGTCGAACTTAAGCAGCAATCATCGTTGCTATCGATACAAACTTCAAGTAAAACATAATATATCTCCAATTTTCATTGATTGATTAATTAATTTTGTTCTCTGAACTAATATTTTGCTGTGGAACTACAAGGAAAATAAAAATTTCTTTAAAAAAATATTTTCTTGAAGTGTTTCAAGACTATGTTTGACTTCTAGTACACGAACACTGAATTTATTAAACTCGCCGTAACAGTATTCAATAAATATGCAGAGCAACAATTTTTATCCAAATAAGATCTAGTATTAATTAAAATATAGTTACTCTATCAGTTTGCCACTGTGCTGTTTCTTCCTGCTTCTCTTTGTCCTTATTTTCGGCTCAAAGGGTTGGTTTCAAACGTATCAAATTGTTTCATTAGCAAGCAACTTCTTACTTTCTTCCCCCCTTTGAACTTCTACTTCGATATAAAAGTTAAACCACGCATCTTGTTACTAAAGAAAACGCTACCTAACCATGAAACTTTCCCCTCGGGATGAACTCGAACCATCTGAAATTCGCCACCTGAGATGCCTAATCCCGTGAAATTAATATCTCTCGCCTTATATCTTCCCTCTTATGATCCCTTTTGTTGCCTGACTTTGCGGAAAATCTCCTTAATGCCGTGAGTTTGTCTTCGATAAATGAACATCCTAATATATTTGGGGAGGGTTTCTTTTTTTAAAGTAGTCGAACTTAGAATATTAGCGAAAGTATAATTTACGTTTTTACATGGATGGAAGTTTAAGACAAGAAATATAAAAGTTAATTTCTTATGCAAAAATAAATCAACAATAAATCTAAAGCATAGAATAGATTTGTTTATACGACTTTTTCATTTTTAAGAAAAAGTCAATTTCGAAATACCATTTAGTAATGCATTTCGTTTAGAATTGGTTCCATTTTTCACCATCGATTAACATATAGACAATAGTAATATACCAGTAGAATTGCATTCAACAAGAGTAGGGTACGTGTTTTCCATAGTTTCTTTCGTAAATGGACGAATGAACGAATGGACTGTTTATCGTGTTTTTATTTAAACTATGCAATTGATAGTATAAACAGAAAGATATATAGATTATAGTGGTAGAGGACGACATTCTCTTCTAAAAGGTATAATTGTAATTGAAGACCACAGAAGATAAAGATGGTAAGTCCATTCTTGATGATTTTCTGATTTTTACATCACCTTGTAGCGAAGGAAAAGTATTTTCAATATGAAATATATAGTTAAAAAGGAAACATCTCAGACAGAAAGATGGAAACATTTAAGAATAGTTATTCTAAAAAATGAAATGAAAATTCATAGGGAAACATAGAAATAATTCGGTAAGTTCTCTAACTAAAAATTAACTAAGTACTCAATTTAAAAAGTTAAACGACCAATTGAAAACCTTAACATACAGAACAATTCTTTTCAGCAGTTATTAATTGAACAAAATTAGTAAGTCCACGAAGTTTTGTAAAAACTAAGGAAAATAATTAACATATTGGCAGTTCATTTTTTTATTTTCAAGGAGATGAAAAAATAATATCTAATGTCAAAAACAAATAAAAATACAACTTTGTTAACACGGAATTGGTTGAGAGCATTTGAACTTCAGAATTGTTCTTCTCTAAAAAAGAGGAAAATATAATTTATTATGTTTTCCCTTGTAGTCTTTAATTTGCTTCTGGCACGTATATCGAATGTTTCTTAACGCGATAAATTAATAATTTTATAAGCGCTGTAAGATCACAATTACGAGTGGAAACAGGTAGATAACTAAATTTATTTTCGATAACTTAGTATTGCATTACATTTTGATTCCACGTGTTTTTTAAAGTCAATAAAGGTTATTTTAGATGGATTTTCTTATTTGATCTTCTGAGAAACAAAACTGATGTAATTCAATTTTTATAACTTTTATGATTAATGTTCGACTCTTTCGAAGTTCACCAGAACCCACCATCATTTTTTACAAAAAACTACTATGTTGTATTGTAAAAAACGCATGTTTATATGTTGGTATATCAGTATCTATTCGTAATTTTTAATGTGGACATCTTACCTTTTTCTTGAATAATGATTTCTAGCAGGGCATTGAAGAGTTAAACATGTTTGCAATAATCTTAATTGGCAAGTTGTCCATAATATTGGAAACAATCAGTGCAGCCGACGTACCTTTCACAGTATAAAACTTTAAATGATCATATAAATTGTGGAGTCGTATGCATGTTTGAATCCATGTTGCTCCAGTCTTGCTGCAGCAAATATTTGTCAGCAATCTGGAAGGCAGCGTTTCAATTTCTTACATGTTGCTCATGCGACAAACGGTACCTTACTTTGCTGTGAAATTCATCTAATTGGCTATTGACTTGCCTGGATGCAAGAACCTTGCAACCAAAGCTAGATATTTTCATGTTCTGCGTGATGTGATCTGCTGAATTACAAGAGTTTCTTTGTGCATGGAATCATTCTCTAGAATTGGAGTAATTAGTTCGCGGTGAGATGGAAATTGAATCGCTTTGTAACATGAGGCGCGAAAAACATTTGAATTGAAAGTTTTTGTCACTGACGGATATTCATTTAAGAATTGATCAACTATGGCGTTTTGACATATATGTGTAGAATTCAAAATCGATAGTTACGATCTTATCTTCATTTGGGAGTGGAAAGAAAAGACGTCCTTTAGGATTTTTTTTTATTGGAAAAGCATAAATGAGAACAATTTGAGATTTTAATACACGTTTGTACAATATTTTATCTATATTTTGATTTTTTTTTAAATATCGTTAGAGTCGGTTTGCAAAAGACACCTAAGTATGAGCTACGGAAAAGAATCAATATTTCATATTCATTTCATTTCAAACAAATTTTTTTTATCTAGGATATGGTGAGGTTTATGTTATAATAAGCATTATGTGTTGAAAGCTTTAGAAATGACAACCATTAACACTAGAACTACCAAGACCATCAAAATGATGGGTGAGTGATTTATCACATTTATATAAATTTTCAGCGGTATATTCTTGAGGTCATTCTTTGATTTTCTATGCAAAATGTGAATAAAGATTCATTTCAGTTGCATCGTATATTTCTTTCAATCGTCTGTTACTTTTATTCCTTTAGTACAAATAATTATATTCTAATTGTCGGTAGTTCTAGCGTTACGTAATTGAATGCTGAAATTCCATGTAAAGTATAGAAACTTTGCATTAACTAAAAGAATAATATGTTGTATTTTTAATTGATTCAAATATCAGATTCACAAAAGTGTCGTCAGCTGTTAAATTCTGGATAATATTTCAGTTTCGACGATATTACATTCGCCATTTTAAAAAATGGCCTCTCGAGAAAATTGCGGTTTAAGTTTGATAGACGTTAATATGTATATGTGTACCGATTCGTTGAAACGGTTGTATCCACATATGTTTCAGTTCGAAACTATTATTTTGGAAATACACGTATTTTTAATACCTCAAGTTACCCGAATATCGAAGAAAACCTATTTTTCGACCAGATTAATGAAATAACCTATTTTTGGAATAGCAGTAAGTTATATTATAAAGAAAATGTTCTAAATTTAATATATATTGTTCAGAGATATAATATCGTGCATCATGGTTGGAATGTAGTTGAAATAATTTGATGAAGAGCGAGTATCGACTAAACGGAAGCAAGGAAAGCAAAGAAACTGTTAAAACGAGTAAGTCAATTTCATCTTTTACAAATAACATCACGCGACCGTGATATTCTGTAATAAAATACACGAAGGTTGCTTTAATAAGCAAGAACAGTTCACAAAATTTAATAAACAAGTCATTTGTTAGACATACTATTCAGGAATATTGAATAAAATTACTCTTCAATAATAGAAATGTGGAATATCTAAAATAGTATTAATTTTACCATATCACTAAAATTTTCTGCTTTTATAAAACCTGTAATTAATTCATTTCATTAGCTGAAATTTCCAGCAAATTTTAATTGTTATAGATTATTACTTTCCAAGATTTATCTGCTTATTTAATTAAAATTTAATTAAATTCATTTAAATTGAATTCGTCTGATAATAAAAGCCAAATTATTTCCATCTACAATAAAAGTATTACTGTACCACGTAATTTTATTAATCTCGTGTCTGAAAATTCCAAATAACGTTCGCTTGAAACTGACATTAATATTTTGGTAAAATTACCTTAAATAAAATGGCTATTAATATTTTGTTACCTATTTCTGTTTTTATAAAATATAATATCTTGAAACGATATTTTCTCTTAATTAGTAAATTAATTTCAAATAGCAAAAGTTTATTTTTAATGGGATTCTGTAAGAAATCATAGCAGTGATACGATATCAATAATTGCAACAATTCTAACTAGTACATCTAGAGAAAGTCTAGAAGAGTTCCTGGTACGATGTTCGAACAAATTTAAATATGTTCTTGTCATACCTTGTGATGAGAAACGATTTCGTACAGCATACAAACTGTTATCAGATACATGATACTATTTCATGGTAGAAAGTCATGAAAAAAACTATTGCTATAGGTATATTATAACGCATTTTATGATACGTAAATGTACATACTAACGTTACTAATATTTAGCGAGTATGCCTAAAAGTGTGCAGTCTAATCATAATATTTAGACGTTAAAATAAACTCTTATTTAGGATAAATTTCTGTAGCTGTATTTATAAAAATACGAATTTGCATAGCGACCCAAAGTCTAATAATCAGCCTCACATTGTTAGAGTCTCCGTTAAGCATATTTATGACACGTACGTGCGGAAAGGGCTATTTTTGAGATTAGAAGTTTCTCTTCTATAATCAGCATGTAGTTAAAAGATTAAATTATTTTCTAATGAGGGAACGTGACGGTTATAGCTCAGAGTATAAAATTCACTTCTCTCGTCCTCAATAGCCAGAGAGTAACGGTGAAGACACCGAAAATGAAAGCTTGGAGGAAATTTTTCGATATCGCCAAACTTAGTCCCGCCCTTAGGAATTTCGCGACACCCTTCTCCAAGGACACGCTCTATGGGCGTACAGAAAGGGCGTTGCAGATGACTTTTGGATTCGCTGATTGATTTGCATTAATTTTTGGCAGTCACCAATCAGCAAGCATTCAGAACAGTAGGAAAGCGTAGGCCCTTCGAGCATCGAGGAGAGCCCACAGACGGTATAGTCATCAAATCACCGTCAACGTAAATAATTCAGCACCAACTTAGTCCAAATTACACTATTGGAGTGGAAACTTCGATACTTTAGTCTCAAACAAACCGTTAAGTCACATGCCATAGTAATATACTCAGGAAATATTTTCTAACTAGAACCAATGTCGTTTTCCCCTCACAACGAGGGTGGTATTTTGAATCGTGATAGAATTAGTCGGCACACACGTGCAAAATTCCCGACCAACACTCGAACGGTCACCAGTTCAACCGCGGATCGTGACACATACATACTGCAAACATAATTCAATTTTAATTTTAACATTTCGATGCTAATTATGTGGCTAGAAAATTATTATCGATTATAAACAAAATTCACGGTAAGGTATGGAGGAGGAAATAAATCACAGTCGCTACCTTCAATTCAATTGACCATGCCACGCTTTTCGTTTCGTGTCGCATTGTAATTTCAAACACTATTTCAGGCAACATCACTCTACCTTGTAGAACGTCATGTCAAACTACGCGAGACATGTAAAATACTACAAGATTTGACAAATATTGCATACTTATTATGTATCACAAAACACACGCGATGTTTTAACGAGCTTACATCTTTTCAAAAGGTATATAATTGAAATTAAAGTCAACTTCACATAATCACTTGTGTCACAGCTGTACGTCTACCTTAGCATTTACTTTTTCTCCTTTTGTTTAAAAATGTTAGCATATTGTAGTATCATAGTTTTGTAGGACTGTAGTTTTAAGAACAAGAAGAGTGTCGTAAAAGAGAGAGAGCGTTGACAGACGAAAGCCAGACCCAACGACCGGGTGATCGGCCGATGCGTCGCCGATGCTTCTAAGAGCGTGGTGGGAGAAAAGAAAAGGGCCAGCAAGGGTTTTTCTCTGGCAAAAAGCAGGCAGAGTTGTAAAGAGAATCAAGAGTGTTGTTACGAGTCGAGAGGGAGTAGTTACGTTTTAGTCTAGACACAGTATTGTAACCTTATATAATCTTTAATCCTAATAAATCATATATTCTTATATCTAGCACTACAATACTCTTTGAAGCCTTTTTCATGAAATAGAATTACCTATAGTACGGAGTGGTTCTTATCAACGTTGTGATAATTCGTTAAAAACAACAATGCAGTCAAGTTGAGGTAAACAAATGGATTGATGTATATAGCTGGTATAATAAGATGCACCAGGAGCGTCCTTACTGCAACTCCTCTGTACAACTCCTCGTGAATCGCGCGAATCATTTATGTACATTTCAATACGTTACTATCTTCAACGGATTACTGCGATATTAATAGTAGCTACACCGTGGTACAGGTAAACTTGTTTTATGCAGGCTGTGCGACCAGTTCTGGGAAAGACTGTAGGGGGTGATTCCCTGAGTCAAAATAAAACGAAAATCAAGCGTAACGAAATTGTGTTTGGGGCTTTGTTTTTTAGTTATAAGCAATTAAAAAACGGACGCATGCGCCTGACGCACGGCAGCTTTACAGCGGCCGATCACAGTAAAGCAGGTCAAAATACGAGGGTATCATCACCGGCAAGAGAACAACGTACGGCGAGTAGCGTACATTTCAACATTTACAGAAAGAAACAAAGTGTGTCCCAAATTTGTCCATGACATTACCTGCGTCCGCTGACCTATCTTACAACAGCTGATTGGTACAGGACTGCCGTGCGTCGAGTTCGAAACAGGCGGTAGCAAGAAGGCGTTCGAACGGCCAGTTTTTTTCGAAGTAGGTATTTCAAAGCATGGGACTTCGTGTCACACAGTCTAAAATACCGATTACCTAAAAAATCAGAGTTTTCGGAAGTATGTCTATCGTTTTATTGTCTGATAAACAATATAAACACTTCCAAAGTATTTTAGTATACAAAATGTAAAAGCAAACGCAAAAGTTTTAAACAATCGAAAAGGTAAATATGAAAATAGTAAGGGGACATCAAGACCCCCAAACCATGTGACAGAAAAATACGATAGATGATAGGTCTATTTTGTACCTTGTCTGCGCCTGTACCTCGTCTGTGACAGCACATAAATGCGTTCTCAGGTAACAAAAGAGTTCTGATATCATCTTTGGTAAGTAAATACATCCCGCCCACCTCGTCGTTGTCTTACTAAGCAATCCAGAGCCACATACTTTGTTGTTTAGAAATGTTAATTATGTTGTTGATTCGGAGTTGGGGAAAGGAGGAAAGAGTACAACCTGATATACTGGATAAGCAATGTAATATGTGCGTTATAAACTATGGGTTACTCAAACAATTGAGAGTACAACGATTCGTCTTGAGAGCGATCAGGCCCAGAGAGCGCTGGAGCGCACGCGTACTTTGAATATGTTTCCCAACACTCCCCCTTTCAAAGTGCTCCTTTAATTTCGCGGATTATATAAATGTCTTACATATATTCGTACATAATCTAATCCCTTAAATTTAACAAATCAACGCATGTTCTTAACTTATTCTTTGGTAACGATTTTGTTAATATATCCGCTTTCATTTCATTCGTTCTTGTATACTTTACATTTATTTCTCCGCGTTCTTGCATTTCTCGCGAATAGTGATAGCGTATATCAATGTGCTTGCTCCTACGATGGTACATACTGTTTTTGCTTAATAGAATCGCACTTTGATTATCACAATATATAGTAGTTTTACCGTTCACTAAACTATCAAAGTTCATATGCGTTAACAGTCTTTTTAAGTATATTGCTTCCTTCGTTGAGTCTGAATGCGCCACGTATTCCGCCTCCATGGTTGAGAGGGCGACGGATTTTTGTTTCATGGTTTCCCAGCTGATAGGACCTCCCGCCAGCAGGCTCACGTATGCTGTGCGAGATCTCCTGTTGTTCTCGTCCCCAGCCCAATCGGCGTCGACATATAATTCTAATTGTTTACCTGTAACTGCATAATTTATGCCGTAGTCTATAGTATATTTAAGATATCGTAAAACATGCTTCGCAGCTTTCCAATGATAATTGGAAGGGTTTTCGTTAAATTGGCTGAGGACGTTTGCGGCGAATGCTATGTCTGGTCGAGTGGCGTTTGACAGATATATCAAGGCTCCTACGAGTTCTCTATACGGTACTCTGGCCATATCTTTTGTATCCGTGTATTCTTGGTTAAATATCTCGTGAGGCACCAATGGTGTGCTTGCAGATTTGCAGTCCTCCATGTCGAATTTCTTTAGTGTTTCCTCTATATATTTGCGTTGAGACATCTTGACTTGCCCGGTGTCGCCTTTCCTTTGGACAGATATGCCTAGGATGTTAGTTGCTTTGCCTAAATCATTTATCCCGAATCTTCTTCTCAGTAATTCTTTTACTTTTATTAGCTCTTGCAAATCACTAGATGCTAGTAATAGATCATCCACGTAAACAATAATTATTAAGTCTGTGCTTTTAGTATCATCTAGATAGACACATGGATTCATTTGAGGATTCGTTAAGCCCATACTTTTCAGGTACTTGTTTAAGGTTTGGTACCATTCTCGTCCCGCCTGTTTGAGACCATACAGTGGTTTTTCAAGCTTGCATACCTTGTTCTCTCCAGTTGCTTGTACGAACATTTCTGGCTGTTGCATGTACAGGGTATCTGTTAGTTCTCCTTGCACATATACGGCGACGACGTCCATGTGGTGAACGTGCATTTTGTTCTCCACCGCTCCTGCAAATAAGGTTCGTATCATCTCATACCTGGCTACTGGTGCGAACACCTCATCGTAATCGATTCCTTTTCTCTGCTCGTTTCCTCGGGCTACCAGTCTTGCCTTTAATTTGTTCACTGTCCCATCTTGATTTCTTTTTACTTTAAATACCCATCTGTTTGTGAGTATTTTAGTGTTTTCTGGCCTATCCACCAATTCCCACGTATCGTTTTTCATGAGTGCACCATATTCATTCTCCATCGCATTCAGTCAGAATGGCCTTTCCTTACTTCTCATTGCTTCTGTGAGCGTTTTTGGTTCATTGTATTGCTCTTCGCTTGCGTAAGTTGCACGGTGGTATATTTTCTTTGGCCTACCCGGAGCTCCGTTGCGCAATAATTTCGGACGACCTCTTGCCCTTTTGTAGAGTAATGTTTCTTCTTCTGTGTTATCTTGGTCATCTTCAGCAACATCGTCGTTTTCTGGATCACTTTCCAACAAATCCTCTCGTGTGCCTTCTCGTAGCTCACCAATCTCCGTCGAGTTTTCATTTTGTAATGTACGTCTTGGTAGTTCAGTTTCCGAATTTTCGTACTTTCTAACCTCTTCATGAAAACGCACGTCTCTTCGTTTCACAATGTGGTTGGTTCCGCGTTCCCAGAGCCTATATGCCTTTGACTCCTGATCGTATCCAACTAAAACGTATTCTTTACCTCTTGGCAAAAATTTACTTGCCCTGGGTTTCTTCTCCAACGCGATCACTGTGCTGCCGAAAACTCTTAAAAATTCAACATATGGTTTTTCACCTGTCCATTTTTGGTATGGGGTTGTGTTTAGTTTCCTCGTTGGGCACCTGTTTCTTAGATAGACTGCAGTGTTTACCGCCTCTGCCCATTAGGTTAATGGTAATTTTGATTCCGTTAATATCGTGCGTGCCATTTCAACTATTGTCCTGTTAGCACGCTCGGCAACCCCATTTTGCTGTGGTGTATAAGCGGTTGATAACTGCCTTGTTATTCCCTCTTCTTCCAGGTATTCTGTAAATTGTTTCGAGAGATACTCTTTAGCATTGTCGCTGCGTATTTTCTTAATGAGCTTCCCTGTTTGCTTCTCGACCCGACATTTGTAAGCTTTAAATGCCGAAAAAATTTCTGACTTTTCTTTAAGGGTTACTATTTCTGTGTATCTGGAGCAGTCATCAATAAAGGTTGCCAGATATCTGGCTCCCCCTAGAGATGGTGTGCTCATGGGTCCACAGATGTCTGTGTGAACTAGACCCAATAAGTCTTTTTCAATATTATTTGAATCCTGAAATGGCAACTGGGTAATTTTACTTAGATCACATGCCTTACATTTATTTACGTTGTTCATCTCTCGTTTGCTCATGCTCATCCCATGCACCATATCGTTATCAATTAATTTTCTGACGTCATTCATATTTAGATGACCTAACCTTTGGTGACATCTGTTAAGCCTGTCATCATCTCCTTGTGATAACATTGCTTGTCGTACCTTAGTAGGTTTTACTATATACAACCCATTTTGTTTTTGTGCAGTTAATACAATAGTACCATCTTTGCGTTTTACAATAGCTGAACGTTCATTAAAGGATACTGTGAATCCATTATCAGTGATACTCGACACTGATAACAGATTACTCCGGAATCCAGGAACCCACATGACATTTGTTAATTTAATTGTTGATTGCTGGTTACCTGAATTTATGTTTAGCTTGACTTCTCCTCTTCCTAAGGAGCTTGTGCTGCTTTTTGTGGCTGTGCAAACCTTATCCTGTTGTCTCTGGTTCATGTTGATAAACTTTTCTTTACTTTTACACATGTGTACTGTTGCCCCACTATCCAGGCACCAATCATCTGTAGTGATCGGACTGGTATTGAGAGCGAAGGCAGTCATTGCCTCTTCTCTATTGTTCCTTGACGGAGTAAATTTCTTCCTGCTCTTACACTGTTTGCTCATGTGACCAATCTTTCCACATGTATAACATTTTACATTTGATTTTTTGTATTGATTATTCCCATATTTTGATTTTTGAAAGGGTTCCTTGTTGTCGTTTGCAGTTCCTTTATCAGTTAACAATGCTGTTTCCTTGTCGCACTCCTTTATAGTCTCGTTATCTGCTTTCCTAATATCTTCTTCGAGCAATTTTACTTTTAATTCTTCTAACGTAGGCATTTTTCCCCTTGATTCGATGGCGACGCAGAAGGTTTCATATTGGCTAGGTAAAGAGGATAACAGCATTATGGGTGTTACAGTGTCTGGCAATTTTATACCTGTTTCGGTGAGTTGTTCTAATTTATGAATGAAGTCATCAATGTACTGAGCCATGCTTTGGTTACTTTCCTTTTTCATCCTATAGAGTTGTTTGAAGAGGACGCACTGTTTCATGGGTCCTTTTGACTCGTGCACTTTCTTCAGTGCCTCCCATGCTTCCAGTGACGTCTCAGCCCGTTTCACATGATTGAATTGAGATTTGTGCAGACTCAGAATAATTAAATCGAGAGTTTTCTCGTCCTTCACAGTCCACTCGGCTTCATTTTGTGTGGTCTTTATTATTGTACCGTTTACGTAACCCCACAGTTCATTTAGCCGCAAAATGCTTTTTATTTGAATCTTCCACGATTCGTAATTATCATTGCACAACTTTCCAATTTTCTGTACGTTTGAACAACTCATGATGACCGATTTATTTTTCTCTTACACGTGGGCGTGATCACACTTAACCTCACTTTTTTCCCTTTTTTTTTTTAGTTATACTTATCTTTCCCCTTTTTATTTTTGAATCCTGGGCCCATAACCTGTTGATTATGAGTTGGGGAAAGGAGGAAAGAGTACAACCTGATATACTGGATAAGCAATGTAATATGTGCGTTATAAACTATGGGTTACTCAAACAATTGAGAGTACAACGATTCGTCTTGAGAGCGATCAGGCCCAGAGAGCGCTGGAGCGCACGCGCACTTTGAATATGTTTCCCAACATATGTGTTGCATTTTATATATTTACTAAAATATATATGACGATAAAATAATAGTGTTATTCAAAAACTCTCAGAATTTGGGGAACTATTCTGTTCCGTCGTGCGAAAGACGGAAAAGGTCGAGAAATCATAAATCTCGGAAGTCCTTCGTCATTTTGCAGCTCGGCGAAAATATATTTTTGTTCGAGCAAACGACGAGGGGCACACGTGTTTTGCAGCCGTTGGGCCTAACGGTGAACGTTCGGAGCGTAGCCAGCGGCCTGCAAAACACAAACTGCACGGTCAACACGGCAACTACCCCCTCTTGGACACACCCTCGAAAGGTCGCTTTTCACGTCCGGAAACACGCGGTCGGGCCCTGTCGCGTTTCATCGTTTGGAAGCACGCGGTCGACGAGTCTAGCTTCATCGTTCGGAAGCGAAAGTCAGTTAACGAAGACCACGCGAAGCGAACAGTTAAAAACATTTCGCAATGAAATCAGCGAGTCCACCGTTCGGAACATCGCGTCACCGTTACCCAGTCCAGCAGTCGGGACATATCACGCATTCGAATCAGTTGGCCAATATTAATTTGACGGCCAGCAGTTAACGTCGCGAACATATTCTTCAACGCAAGTCGTAGGCACATATTGAGAAACGTTTTCCAAATGTTGAATTTTACAACATATTTCAATTTCATAAAAATCGAATAGGCAATCCTAAAGTAAATATATACTTAAATGTAGTCTAAAGAGGATTCCTTTCATCCTTCAAATATTATAAAATATACTGCATTTTCGATATTTTATATATTTTTGAATGTTACGCGTATGGTCTATTCTTTCAACCATTTAACTTTCCTACAAATGCATAAAAATTTGTAGTGTATTCATTATATAATGTGTACACATATTCCTACTTCACGAAAGTGTATTGTAATTTTTGTGATTCTCCATTGTCGCGAGGTCTGCAAAGATCGTAAAAAACCGTATTTTTAAAAATTGCGCAAGTACTTCGAGGAACGACTATATTTCTGTTTACTTTTTCCTAGATATTGAAGGACAAGCTTTGCACTTAGATACACTTTAGAGAATATATTCTGTAGGTGCGTCTGAAACAAATTTACAGATGATATTTTTATATTTCTAACACAATGGTCTTACAGGATTATTAAATACGAGCTATAAGAATTACATTTGAAACTATTTATATTTCAATTTCATGGTTTTATATTTTTTATTACATTCGTTTGAAAAATTATCAGAAGTTTGAGCGCTCTTCTGCAATAATGGTTCTGAGCATATAATAATGACATTACAGTAACGTAATGAATTTTGTGAGTTGATAGTGACATTGTCAAAATGCACTTCAGTCGTACTATGAAATTAAAATTAATTACATGAGCTCGTATTTCTGTCTTATTTTTTACAAGGAAAATTTCATCAATACATTGATCACATTACTGTTAAATAATACAAAATTGAGCAAGATAAATCATAGTTAGATTTGCTTTATACGCACAGTATGTGCATATAATGTCCACAATTTATTTTGTCCGCATCTACTTGGAAAAAATTATTCTCATTAAATTTCGTACTCTTTGCAGCTATCCAACTTTTGTCTGAAATAGATTTTAGTATCATCAGCTGTTTACAAAATTTTCAAATAGGTTTATTTAATTGGACACCGTGTATAGTGGCCAAACAGATTTCCCGGTGATGTGCAAAAAACAAGGATCTACTTGAATCTGTTGACTTTATCTTCATTGACATTTCCACAGATATTTCTTACACTAGCCGCATTAAAACACAAAGAGCGTATGAAACACTGGGATTTTTTTCGAGGTCGGTATTCCAGAGCATGTGCCACGAAGTCCCATAAGATGATAGGGCTATCCTGTGCCTCGTCTATGTCACCATTCACCATATGTATCTACTGTGTAAAACTGGAAAGATTGCATTCACGATGACACAGGGGCAAGGGGGACATGTGCATGTGTTCCTCCATGTATTTCGTCCCCACCTTTGCTACGTAACGTTTCAGCTAATAATGCCAATACGTGAGACTTATCGTTATAATTATGCCGGAAACGGTGAGCCTCTAACCAATCAGACCCCCGGGGGATCGGTGGAGATTTTCTCGGCTGTCCTAATACATGCAAGTAAGTGACTGATTGTGAAAAATATTTAATGGAAATACATATATTTATTTAAAACAAATCTTTATGTAATTGATGCATATTACGGACTTAAATTTTGAGTTAACTCTTGAGGGTCCGCGACAACAAAATATTATTTAAAGGTGGTCCGTGGTTACCACAAAGTTAAGAACCGCTGCTCTATCCAATGAAAATAGTCGGAACTCTGTTTAGATTAAAAAGATTTAACTAACCCAGAAGTGTTGACTAACTAATTTACTGATATTCTCAACGAATATAAGTACCATATTCATATCTACACCGATGAATAAAAATCCGAAACTGATACACACCTCATGGTACTTTCACCTCCAAACTCTTCAGGAACACGTCAATTTTCACTGCGAAGTTAAGTTATGTGCCTTACATGTTCCCTACAGTAACTATTATTCCAAAACTATTATATATATAGACCCCAATAGTGCCATGAATACCTTAAGGAATGTATCCTCAAACAACGACACTATGCTCAAATTTTTCGACATAAATCACAAAATCAATGAGAACAGCTGCAAGATAAAACTTATATAAATTGCCAACGATATCGGAATTTCTGGAAATGAAAGTGCAAACCGGTTCGCTAAATAGAAAACCACTCGTACCATCCAATCATAGAAAACCTAATCAAGCCTGCCAATGCCCAAATATTACACCAATGCGACACAGGCTGGTAATAATCTGCCTCCTCTCATATCAAGAGCATCAACGACTACGCTTTTCAGTATACGTAATAAAACCCCACCCTCACACCTAAGACATCAAGTTGCTGGCACGAGATAGAATTGGCCACGCTAAGTTCTCATACTTACACCTACTTAACCAGAAACTAAGACCAATTTATGAGATGGTCCATCGACGGTCCATCTCATCCTAATTCACCAAAGATATAATGATCTTTGCAAAAAATACAAAACCAGACATACACTAAGGGATAATATTAGAAACGAAAAAATGCATGCCTTGCTACAATTCATTAAGGATTCGAAGATTATTGAAATGATGATGTATTGTAATGTAATAACGACCTAATATTCGTGTCACGACGTAAACCTGCATTAAAAAAAAGGAATGACTTTGAACATAATGCGAGAAAGAATTAAAAGTAGCCATCGTTCATGAAGCACGCTTGTATTCCATTAGAGGAACATAAATACGTTGAACAGGAGGCAAAAGAAAAACGAAAACAAAAGAGAACGACAGAATCGTGCTAGTAGAAAGGATAATTGGACCTGGCAGTCTGTTGCGTTTAAATCGGAATAAATGATTGTAAATCAATAGCGGGTGACTGTAAATAATGGGATACTTACAATATACAACCATGGAGGCGCTCGCAGACTTCTCGTCCGCGAAAGTGGATATGACACACGTATACTCGCCGGTAAGATCGATACCGGGCCTATTGAATTTCATGGCTCGATACTTGGTGTACGGATCGTCGCTGGCTTTGTACTTCAGGTCGACATACTTCCCCGCGGTATCTCCGGCCAAAGGTTCCCTGCCATATATCCATTGGTAAGCCACTTCGTTGGTGTTGAAGAACCACTTCACAACTAATCCTTTGCTTGGCGTGTTCTCGAGATCGTAGTCGCAGTCTAAGATCACGTAATCGGTCTCGTCAGCCTTCACCGTCGCCGGTACGTTCACGCTCTTTATTACAAGCTGCCAGCATTCTGTAAAATCGTAAAAAGAGTATCGTTGAAAAAAGTTTTCGAAGATAGATTTGTGGGAGGAGAGGGCGACCCTTTCATTCCTTTCTTTCTTGATAACCACAACAAAAGAGAAAATAGCAACGTACAGTTGCTGCAGTAAAGATTGAGGAGCTACAGTATAGAGAAAACCTGTTATAGTATAGGTTTGTGGTAGCGAAACATTTTATGTACGTAAGCAAAACATTCACAAATATTATTTACGAATTTTCTAACCTGTCGGGTAATTTATAATATGTGTTCCGTCGGACAAAAGGCAGGCGGCATGGGGACGACCATCGTCAACCTGGTTTATGGCGCGTACGTGCACCGAAGATTATTTTTGAGATTAAGGAATTTTTAGTTACAATTAGCATGGTTTTAGAGTTAGAATACTTCCTGGCGAAAGAAAGCAATTTATAACTCAGGCTCGATGAGTATTAGAGGTTCGCTTCTTTCGCCTCTCAGTAACCGTAGCCGTACCATAAACCAGGAAATTCCGAAGGGTAGTTCGACATATGTTTGTAACGGTAAAAATACCGAACGGTCAACTACCTGGAGGAATTTCGGCAACGGTGACAAATGTCGTCACCCCCCCCCCCCCAGCACCGCGACACCCCTCTCCAAGCGAGCGCGCTAAGGGCGCAGAGAGGTGTGTCGGGGCTCTCATTAGGCTCGCTGATTGGTAACTGTCAAAAAAGCGAAGGGACCAATCAGCCAGCGATTAGAAAAAGCGGAGGTTTCGCGATCGGCTTCAGCAGTCGTCACCGTCAGTCTAAAAACAACACCCTCGCAACACAGTCTTCAAACAAACCCTCGCAAAAGACTCCGGAGTATCCGTTCTGACGAGAGGTGGAAACAACGAAGTCCACCCGATACTCCGTAAACCACTATCACACTCTCAAACAGTCATTCACGCATCGTATCACTTAATAGTAACAGTATAGTGTTTGTTAAAATATAGTTCAATTTATTAATTCAAGAGTTTTGTCACTGAGTCCACTACATCATCAATCTTTTCCTTATCTCCGTAACGGGACGTAGGGAAAAATTTACATCTCGTGGTGCGACTCAAGTCGATGCCGAGATTTACAACCTCGGCAAGCATTGTCGGCACTGATCACAATCTCACCGCGGGTGCGCGACAAGTCGCGTAAAAACAATATGAAAAGAATTAATAACAGATTATGTTTTATAAAATTTTATTGATTCAAGTTTAAAGATTGATATTGAATTTTATATACAATTTTTAACTTATCATGTACCCTACCGCTTAAAAATCCTTACCAGTCAATGAGACATTTGCCGTTGTACATTTGACGCCGAATATTTTATATTTGGTTTATATTTTACCGCTTTTAGTAATATACATACCGAACTATATTTATTAGTTATCTTATTTCTTGAATTGTCTTTTATAAAGTTGATCTTAAAAAGATACATTATCTCATAAGCATATCTTAAAGGAAAAATTGATAGTATAATCATCACTACCTTTTTTAAACTAAAATTCAAGGCAGCTCGATTTGCATCTCGATACTTTGAAATGGATACATATTTTTCTTACGCTTACAAACTATCTACATACATATAATATCAAGAAAACAAAATTTTGTTTGAAGGTATATATTAAAAGAAAAAATTGAATTATGCATATAAAGTGATATCACAGGTTATTTACGTGCTAACAACATTTTTGTATGCGCCATCTTGGGTATGTGTACCACAGGTTCGCCATCACTGATGTAGGTGAAACAGTTACAGTGTAGGGAAAACAATTATAGTATAAGAAGCTAACTGGTCGTTTTTTCACTATTTCAGGAAAATATATGGCCAGAACTCCTGTTTTGAAATAGGTTTCTTGTGTTGGGTAGATTGGAATGAGATAGGGTTAAGCTATTTTTAATAAACACATAGATAAAGTAACATGTATGTGTGTATGTACACTAAGGTATGTAAGTATTTAGATACTTAGCGTAATCTGATTAAAAGATTTAATCAGATTAATGTTTCGTAAGAAAATCGACATTCACTAATTTTATTTTAATACACATATTTGTATAACTCAAAGGTGTCAACATTAACTGAGTATCAAGAAATTAAGTTTGTAGATCCTTTAAGTCATCACTGGCTATGACTAACTCTCATCGAATTTCAGCTACTATTTTTGTATTTAATTAGTTGTAGTTAAATACTTCATTTGGCATGTTTAATTTTAGATAACGGTTTGAAATAAAAACAGTGACAAACATTACATGGAAAAATATTATCTGGACTATATTTCATATGTTCTCGACGATACGCAAGTGGCCACTTAACGATGTTGTAATGGTTTCTAGGAATATGTACAGATTCTATATTTTGTGAAAATTTATTCACCATATATAACTGTGACTATATTCAAAATTAATCTATGATATTACAAATAAAAAATTTCGCAAGTAAATTTTTCATGTTTTACTTAAATGTAAAATAATATCATTAATATTAAAACACAAAATACGAGACTAGAAAATCGTGAATGAATAAATCAGGGAAGTCATCTAATATATTACAAATTTTCAGAATGGAATTCAAGATTCGTCACGTCTCACTACCCTAAGTGTACCATTGAAGTTTCAACAATTATTGTACAAATGATTGCATGCTAATGTTGATAGGACGAATTACGTAACAAATTACGCGAGACGAAAATTATTGCTCAACTGCAACAGAGCACATTATTATTGCAACGAGATGGTTGTGCAATTATTCATCACGTACCGGTATTACCTTAACTATGCCGCAACGAATTTCGTACAGGTTGATGTTGGAATTATTTTTTCTATACAAGTCCAAGTGAAGGTTGAAAATGTATTTAAATCCATGACTGTTAATTACACAGAAAAGAGCTGAACTAGTTTTGACATGCACGTTATTTCGTTCCCTTTTAAAACTTTGTGGAGGAAGTTAGGAAAGATTATTGCGTATTTTTCAGTAACTAGGCGTACGTGTTGCAATTCTGCAAGCTATATAAACATCACATTATTGTTCAATGTACTTTCAAAATAATTTTTTTGGCGAAGGGTACATGTTATAAAAATTTGTAGTTTAATTCTTCATTTTTGATTGAGATTGAATTTAATAGCTGGCTGATTATTTTTTTATGACTGTTTGCTGATGGAGAGGTGCGTGGTATTTAAGGACAGTTTTTTAATGGTGGGGCAGTGTATAGAAAAATTACCTGCATCGACGGTGTATACTTTGGACAGAGTCGCAAGTCAACTCACGCCTTATGAATACAGCCGATGACAGGCTTAGAGCTATTGTATTTATTTTATGATTTGGGTGACGGCACAGTGGAACATTGACCATCGTTGAAGGTACCGAAATGCTCAAGCTCATTATATGGCCTGGGGATATTACGACTAATAAACTCATCGATCATACGGATCTAGTAAACATGATTGCAAAAACGTTTAGGACAGATTTTTAGAATATTATTGTTTTATTGATGGTTTGTTAGAATTATTGGAAAAGAAAAAGTAGGACTGGACTGCTGGTATATCCGTGGGTTCTATGAGTTTACTTTCCCCTTACAATGCAAATTGTCCTTCTTTGTTCGGTGAGACTGAACAAACTCCTTTTGAATCTTTACTTTTAATTTCTTGTAAACAACTACGAAATTGTTATTTTGCGGAACGATGTTTTGAATCTAATAATTTGTTTTCTGAATAATTGTGTGCTTTTTAATGCATCCTCACAGGTCTACTAGAAACACAATAGGGTAGGTGTCCCAATAACTATCGGTGTCCCTATAACCGACACTTTAATTATTTTATTTAATAGCAAAGTAATGTATGAAGAATCGTAAATAAACAAATTTTGATGCTAAATTTCTATTCGTTTACACTTAATGTTTAAAAATAAATATTAAAAGTAAAATGTGCTGTTGAACATTAAAACTATCAAGTATGGGACGTGTCATAATTCAGTAAAGGCAATACGTTTACTATACATCTTATATATGTTACACAAATTGAATTGCTAATGTATGTAAAAATTGTTTCTATTTAAATGAGAACTTTTCAAGTGCCGGTAATAGGGACATTGGACTTTGTTGCACACTTTCAATTACGTAGTAATTAATTCATTTTATGCAACGTATAAAAAAATCTTCATAAATAAAAAAGTTGTTGAACAATATTGTATTCCAATCTGGAACGATTTTTAGATTAAATAATTTCTAAAATATTTAAACAAAATTACGCGATATGCTGAAAGTGGCAACAAATGGTACATCTACCCTATGTTTTACATTTGCAAGAATCCAACTAGATTAAACCAAGCTTAATCCTTTTTTATTAGTTTTTAATTTTGTCGATAAAATAGATTCTGTGTAAGAAATTAGTTGGCTAGCAGGTTAATATAACTTTTTACGATTCATTTTAATAACAGTCAGTAATCTCTTTTATTGTGAAATTTCTCACAGTTTTCCTTCAGCTAAAACACCAAAACTAACATTATAAAGATACAGAGATGTACATTTTTGTATCTTAAAGCACAAAACATTGCAAGCACGACTCAGTTATGTTTTCAATCTTATCAAAGGTAAAAGTACCATGTTTCTTTAAACTATGTTACAGAAGCCGTTTTGTGCAATCGTAATAATACGTAATAATACGGAAATCAAAAAAAGGAAGAAAGACGAATGGTCCATTATAATTATGAAATATTGCCGCGCGGAAGAAATCCCTTGCTCGTCTATGGGAAAAACTGCGCAGTTTTAAAGAATTTAAACCTGTACATAGAATATGTTTAAAGAACTCTGAACAAAAATCATCATCATTTCATCTCAGAAATCTGTTACGCGGATCTGTTACACGAAAGTGAAACGCTGAAATGCTATGAGGACGCTTTGGAGATGCCCCATTCCCCCTCTCAGAATTGCTATTGATCGCTTATAAGTAAGGCAGTGGCCCGTACCGGTTCAGTCTACTAAGAACCGCCGAACCGACGACATGGCTCGTTCTAAGCGCAGTGACGTCAGGGACCTTCGAACGGACCTTCTGAGAGGGGGAATCACCAAGGCGTCCTCATAACATTTCAGCGTTTCACTTTCGTGTAACAGATCCGCGTAACAGATTTCTGAGATACCCCTCCGCAAAAACATATTCTATGTTAAAAGCTTCTTTCATCATCGCTTCTACGACCTTTTTTACCCACTTTCTTGCGGCGCCTAAACATTGGCTGAATGTGCGCTTCGCTTTTTCGCCAGTTGGAAAATTTCCGGGAGCGGGTAGAGAAACACAATCCCGCGATGAAAGTTTTCAAAGAAGTTTATGAAGCTAGTGGCGGAACCGCATGAAAGTTTTCATTTTTTATTGGGCTACGGCCGGAAGCTTGTATATCAACAGACACATGTACGCTGACGAAAGTTAGTCGACTGCAAAACTACGTAGAGACATTCAACATCTATCATTAGAAGAATTGCTCGTGATCGTACTTTTTGGCTTTCCCCTTTCATTCTTTGAATTTCTATTTTAATCTTGTCGAGATAGCACAATGGTTGGGAAATGTAACATGTCCAGAATTTTCCGGATCACACAGAAACATGCAAAATGAACTAAAAGGTTGAACAGTCTATGGAATGAGAAGTAATACAAGGAACAGTGTTTTAGCTACTTTTTGTCTTCAAAATTCGCAAATTTAAAGAATTTATTATAGACTAAATGCGGTCACTCAGAGTGAAAATCGTGCGGCGGGCATCGATACAACAATTACTAAGTTCGACTTGCAATTGCCTATTGCAAATGTAGTATTTCAATACTTCTCCAGGTAAACGCAAGAATTCATTAGTGTGTAATTTTCAATATCAAGTTAATATTCTTCACGTCTATGGTTGTACTTTCTTTTTGAAATCAAAAATAATTTTTACTTTCTGATTTTGCGTTTAAATCATGAAAATATATTAAGTTAGTTTTTATTATTTATTTATCAAAATCACGTGTTTTTTTCTTGTTTCTTACGATCCGGTGTCTCTACTGTAAGAAAAAAGTAATATGACTCTTAAAACCTCTATTTTTGTTTACAAATGCAATAATGTAACGGAAACAACACCCGAGCTAATACTATCATCCCTAATTCAATTACTGCCACCCCATTTACTGTCACTTGTCAAAAACATTTATCGGAAACCTTGAATTAATCTAGCCGAATTATGATTATGTGTATTCCATGTATATAATAACCATTGGTGAGGGTAACATTACACACGTTCGTTTCCAAGAGCACATACTACCATGGCGGTAACTGTAAAATGCGTAAATTGTTTGTACCAGTTACTGCCACTTGAATATTAAATAAAAATAATTAAATAAATTGTTAAGCTACGATTGTTATTACATTCTATGAAGCTTATAGAACCTAAACAAAAAAATTATCTTTCCTTATATTTATAACTCAACTATTACAATAAAAACCTTCTCTATAGTACCTTTACTTCCCCTTGAATCGTAGAACAGTCGTCGTTCTCGCTGTTTTAATTGACATACATTTTTTATCATTTTATATAAAAAATGATAAAGAATGTTAAGTGTTGCTTCATTTTATTATATTCACTGCACTTAGAATTCAATGTAACATTTTTTTCACGTATAACATTTTAGGGTTTCGCTGGTATCTTAAACAAAATAGCTTACAATGGCAGTGATTGGGTACGTGACAGTAATTGGGTCATTTACCCTAGCATGAATATAATAGCTTAAACATGTTCAATAAATCGGTTAATTCATATGTTTGAGAGCTAAACATATGTTAAACATGTGACGTTGTTTTCAACTAATACCGATTCAGCTATTTTACCAAACTAATTATTTGACCAAAACGCCGTATCGTGCGAACAAATTATAACCGCGTTTATTACAATTAAATTGAGATGAAAGTATTTTTTGAAGTAGATTGGAAAATATCGTTCCAAATATAATAATAGTAAGTCTCAAGTTGTATCTTATACTATTTTACGAAAGGAAGACTAATTTGTTATTAAACTTCTGTTTTTGTTAATTTATGTTACATATATTATAAATATGAAATCAGTTAAAGGTATCAATTGTATAATTTTTTGAAAAAGTTATTATTTTTTAAATAATATATTACTTTATACCTTAGTTTTTGATTAATGTCATGTAAAGACAAAAGTAAATCAAATTTTGTTAATAATCTGAAATTAGCAATATTTTTTCTTCCTCCCAGAAAATTAGATTTTTAACACCAACATTCTCTTCTACAAAACTCGTTCAATTATCAAACGCATCATGTAAACTAACTTTACATTTATTTTCCAATTAAAACAAGATATAAAATCGATAAATTTGATATATATTCAAAAACAAAAGAGAAAGATGAATTTACAAATTTGTGGTTTTGAAATAGAAACACGCATGTAATGCGACTTAATTGAATCGACAGAAGTGTAAAAATGAGGCGCGAAAGGATGCCGTCACCGCGACGCAGCGCGCAGCTCGTCGAAGAAGAATTCAATTTACGCGCCCTTGCCGCGCGGCCCCTTAGGTTGCTGTATTACATTGATGTCGATGCTGCAGCGCGATGATAATAACCATGACCACTGTGTAGCGTTGAATGTTCGTTTAGGCGATAAGTCAAAAACAATTTCAGGGATAACAAACGAACGAAATTACATTGGTTCATTGAAACCGAGATGGAAAGTAAATCGGGAGTAGAGTAAATCCCATGCTCTAAATGCCCATGACGCGACGCGTGCATTGTTAAATGACGTAGATGGAAAACTTAGAAAAAATTAATTTGCATCCTCTAGCCTCGTAAACCGGCCTGATAGCCTCGTCATTTCATTGAATACAGTTTGATAAACGTTGCTTCTGTCTATTTCTCTCTTTTCATGCAAGCTGTCTTTTGAAAGTCGTTTTTATATCACTCTGTTAGCTACCTTCTTCTACAAAGACAATTCGATGGTTTGATTTGACGCAGTAATTGCGCGACTTGTCTTTTTGATAAAAAAAACAACGAATATAAAAGATAGAAGAAATAAGAGGAGAAATACATCGTCCAAAGTAAAGGGCATAGCCGGATAAGGGGGTCAAAAGTGCCCTTAAACCAAATTAGACTTGTGATGCACCATTCGATAGGGTATCCAAAAAAACCCCTTCACACAAAGTTTCAACCCCCTAGCTCGATCTGGGGGGTAGTAATGGCGAAAAAACGAAATATCAGTTTTTGGCATATTTCTCCCACTTAGTGGCGAGTAAAAATTCTAAAAAAAATCTGGCATATTAAGTATATTGTGCCACATGTTCGAGAATTTTTTCGTATTTTTTTGATGTAAAGCTTGGGTACGAAAGATGAAAAACCCCAAAAAAATCAGAAAAATGCAGATTTCATAGTGAACTAGGAAGAGCACCACTTTTGTATTTTGACCGTAACAACATTATAACATAACTATTATCCTCAAAAAGTTTCATATTTTTTTGAAATCAGCAACATACTCGGAAAAATGAAAAACCGATTCTGTCGACGTATTTTGCACGAGAAACTAGTTTTTACATTGAATATTTGTATCCTCTTTATTCAGTATGTATATTAAATGTTTCTAAACATTTCTGCATTCGTCCAAATGGTGTACAATGGAAAGAAATTGAATTAATTCAATTAATTGATTTTTTACCGTGTCCGAGATCATGTGGAACAGGTAAAGAATTTCCAACAAGTTCGGTGGCTGAGTGGTCTAGGGCGCAGTTTTAGTTGTGGAACCGCTGCGTACTTTTTTGGTGTCAGTTCGAATCTCGCCTAAGATAATTTTTTTTTATTACATTAACGATTTTTTTTTATCCGAACTGTATAATATGTGTAAATAGTATGTATCGTAAAACATTTTACAAACATCCCAACAATATTTTAACTCCAAACATACATATAAATAATTAAGTAACAATTGTGAGGCACTTTCAATTGCTACATTTATCAATTTTGTATTAAAGATACTTATCTTTACTAAATGTGTGTGATTTGCAGCAAAGACGATACATCCTAAGCACTTCTTCTTTTCACCATTGCTGTTTTCGCATGTTCTGTTGGTTAATAAATTGCTTATCCTTTTCTGCTTGTATATAATCGGTTTTGTATTAAAGATAATTATCTCTATTTTTTCGCAGTTTGGAACAAGAACCGCATGTAGTATCTTCAGTCTTCGTCATTATTGTCATTAATCACTGGTATTATATTTCCTTTGTTAAATATTTTACATAATATTTCAGTAGGTCTGACAATTGTGGATAGGTACCATGCGTGCGATAAGTAATAAATTATTGTTGCTACGTGTAAGCAGCATCCTATGGTACGATTACTATTTGCACATTCACAACAGTAGCGTTCTATTGCCGAAAATCCAATTGAATTTAATTTATAATGAATGAAGCACCGGTAAGATTTGCTATTAATGTAGCGCGATCTGACTTCATATGGAACAATATTGTTTGTATCCTTCAAACAAAGGACATTGTTGTCTTCGTCCATTATTTCTTAAATGGTTCCAATTATCCGCGTCATAAACATCACCTTCATAACATTATTAATAATATACGATGGCAAATACTTATATTCTTTCGACGCATTGCCTGTTAGTAAGTCTTGTGTATTGAAAAGGTGATAGGAAATGCAAAAAATAAATCTTTGAATGAGGAAGAATTTCTTTCCCTTCACTTATCGTTGTTACAGAGATTTTTAAAACTTACCTAAGTTTAACTCAGAGAATACGAGGTTAGATAAACAATGGAATTAAAAGTGGCTCACAATTATTATTTAATTATTTATATGTATATTTGGAGTTAAAATATTGTTGAGATGTTTGTAAAATGTTTTATGATACATACTATTTACATATATTATACAGTTAGGATAAAAAAAAATCGTTAATGTAATAAAAAAAAATTATCTTTGGCGAGATTCGAACCGACACCAAAAAAGTACGCAGCGGTTCCACAACTAAAACTGCGCCCTAGACCACTCAGCCACCGAACTTGTTGGAAATTCTTTACCTGTTCCACATGATCTCGGACACGGTAAAAAATCAATTAATTGAATTAATTCAATTTCTTTCCATTGTACACCATTTGGACGAATGCAGAAATGTTTAGAAACATTTAATATACATACTGAATAAAGAGGATACAAATATTCAATGTAAAAACTAGTTTCTCGTGCAAAATACGTCGACAGAATCGGTTTTTCATTTTTCCGAGTATGTTGCTGATTTCAAAAAAATATGAAACTTTTTGAGGATAATAGTTATGTTATAATGTTGTTACGGTCAAAATACAAAAGTGGTGCTCTTCCTAGTTCACTATGAAATCTGCATTTTTCTGATTTTTTTGGGGTTTTTCATCTTTCGTACCCAAGCTTTACATCAAAAAAATACGAAAAAATTCTCGAACATGTGGCACAATATACTTAATATGCCAGATTTTTTTTAGAATTTTTACTCGCCACTAAGTGGGAGAAATATGCCAAAAACTGATATTTCGTTTTTTCGCCATTACTACCCCCCAGATCGAGCTAGGGGGTTGAAACTTTGTGTGAAGGGGTTTTTTTGGATACCCTATCGAATGGTGCATCACAAGTCTAATTTGGTTTAAGGGCACTTTTGACCCCCTTATCCGGCTATGCCCTTTGTTAAAATAAAGCAACATTTTTCTTATTCATGTACGAAAATTCTTTATTAAGTGTTAAGGTTTTTTACTTTTATTATATATCAGATATATGATAATATCATTGCTATTGTAATACTTTACGCTCATTTTACTATAATTCAATGCTGAATTTACCTTTCAGCCAGAATTTCTGTATTTATAAGTTTAAATTTAGTACCTAATATATTTTTCTACTATAGAGGTTTAGTTGAACAAAAATTGTTTAAGAAATGAAATAGTTTATACAAGAGAATTCGTCAAATATAGCCTCCATCTGAACTGTAACTGTACTCGCATTAATGCCAAATTACAATACCGCAAATGCAGCTTCTTCAACAGACTAAGGAAATATACATATAAACTGCCTGCTATGATTCATTAAATGCATTTCGAAAGAACCTGTCTAAGCTATTTCGATTCCATTTTAACCATTCGAGATTAATGTATTTTATTATCATCATTCGTAACCGTTTGTCAGCGTGTTTCATGACAGAAGTATAAGCGTCTAGCAGCGTTCAATGGTAGTAATCTCAAAGAGTAATTATTTTATCAGCAAGGGGGAAAAGTGCAAATAAAAAGGAATGGGAAGTGTTAATGTCCATAAAACAGTTTGTGTGTAACATTACATTTTTATGGAACGATAAATTATCTTGAACACATTATATTGCAGTAACATTACATTCTGACATATGAACATGATAAAAGAACAAGACATCCACTTGAACACGCAGCCCGCGCCAGCATGTAAGGACTTATGCGGCTGCAGCCTGTCGCATTCCCACGACTATATGGCGCCTAGAACTGACCTTTTCCGTCATCTCGTCGCCATCCTTATCTGCTACCCCGTTCCGTTTGTTTAGGGACTTTCCCACTTTCCGGTAAGATCCTCAAACAAGAACCTTAGACGATAATCCTTCCATTCCCAAATTCCTTCGCCTGGGTCTAGGCGCCAACCAGACGGCATCCCCTCCCCATCATGCGTTCGGGATAGGAAAACGTCCCTTAAATACGGGCCCCGAAAAAGGGCAGCGGCAGTCTTCAATTTAAACTTAAGAGTACGTGAACTCTGTATTTCGAAAATAAAACTCTCTACAAAGAAAACCCAGCCTCGTTCTTTGCGATTCGACGACAAGCCATGCGAGATAAAGTATAATTTAGCTTTCAGGGCTAGCATTTGATAAACGACTTTTCTTCGACTCTGTTTATTGCCTCCCTTCCCTGTCACATTAAAAGGTACGATGTAGCCTGTGAAACTACAATTTTGAAAGAAATCAGTGACAATCTTTTCAACAATCTTGGAAATTGATACATTCACAACTTTAACAAGATAGCTCGTGCAATTTTTCTACGAGCTGTGTACCATATTAACGACACCAGTTTACAGCTTGAACGACGAGAAACACGACTTGACTCGGTGCCCGCGTTTCCTTGGCAAATTATTCTCACAATCGCACTGACTATCACCTAACAGTTACGCAATTACTGCTCAATATTGTTCAACAGTCATTTAATATAATGTTTGCCGCGTCCGAGAAGCAATCCTTACTTTATAGATTCCGAATCGGATGAAATTGTCTCACCATAACAATATGATTAAGTGCACCTGACACACACCTAGACTTGGTAATGAAATATCACGTTAATTGGAATCTTACTTCGTAATGACTAAACTGAAGATTTTTACACAAATTCGTATCTTTATTAACAAAATTATGCGAACAGAACTCTAATTCAGGGTTACTTTACTCTCTAAGAATTATCATTTTTACTGAATGTTGAATATTTTATACATTTCTTCACATTACATGCATTCCGTTCCCCATTCGCAAGTCTAAATCTCCCATAAATGCACAAAAATCTGCAGTCTAATTATGATATTAATGCATGTATTCTGGTTACATCATTATTACCAGTACTAAATTGTATCAAAGATGAATTAAAATAAGGTTCTTAAAACACTGAGCATTCTACACAATTTCATCCTTCAACAATCCTGGAAATGATTAAAAGTTCTTGTTTCATAGGATGGGAAATAAAGAATGACTGACATCGTGGTGGTGGGAGAATCAAAATATTGAATCTTGTAACGCACACACTAATTACAGGGACAGTGGAATCATATGGTGCAGGTCACCTAACGCTGATAGAAAGGGGGTGGCCAGGATTCATTGACGATAACTATATATGCGTATGTATACGTGATTCCTGGAAGCATCACGCAGCACCAGTATTAACTATACACTATATCTCTTCTTGGGCCCGTTTTCCAACTATGTAGACAATTTTCACTAGATTACGATCGTAATATCATAGTCGCATTTATCGGGATCTTGAACATTCACAAACAGCGAATACATAAGTAAGGAATGTGTTATTTCTCAGAAATTAATGTTTTAGAACGGGATGTTATTGCGGTCTGTTAGATGCGAGCTCAACAATTATAAAAGTTGTGAAACGATAGTGTGTAAAGCTACTGTTTGAGCTTCAACTTGCAGTGATGCCGGCTAAAGTGGAACATCTAAGGCTACTCTAACAATAAGTGCAACATCGTAATCCTTACTACGTTTTCGAATTTAGCGCCCGAGTTCCGAAAATTTTAGACAATGCACAGCTGTGCTGGAACGTGAAATCGATCACACAAACGTTAACGAACGGTAGAGATCTTTCGTCCTACAAAAGATTGAATTTTTAAATTCTTATACTCTTTCTTATTAAAAGCAATTGTAATAGAGTGATGAGACTTTGTCGATTAAAATAAGTCCAAACATAATACAAACTGAACTAATATTTTGTGAGCCAAAAAGATCGCTATTGTTCAACTTTGACAATGGAGCAACAGATTTGATTTTTTACTTTGACTGTGGATTTGATATTCTTATGTGAACTGAAAAGGTTCGTAAATTCTCAGGTGTGATAAAAATGCAAGCAACAACAAATCATTAAAAAATCCAGCTGACAAGATATGCAATCCCTTTTATGCTTTCGACAACTTTTTCTGACCAGGTGGATAGAAAAAGGAATATGACGAGATATTCGCGAATAAATATACAAATACGTTTCACGGTTTCATTTCTTTGCAAAGTGTATCTATCTCCTGTACCATATGTCACGCTTATAAGGATTGCATTATTTACTGGTCGCATATAAAATGTAATAATTGATCCAGGTAATGTAATTTTTATTAATATCTCTGAGAGAAATTTGAAGAAATAACATTACAAGCAAGATTCAGACAAAAACCAAGAAAGAAAAATAAAATTGCACTTGAGACTTTGGATTTTAATTATATAGAGTCAACGCGTTTTCTAGGGGTAAGTGAATGCCTTTTATAATTAGTATATATATACTCAGGTATTAAATCCTATTTATTAAAAGCATATACTGCTTCTATTTGAGACAACACGTAAACTTTGGTACAGATAGTTTCTTCAGACAAAATTTGGGGTCAATTACATTGCAAAATTCGAGAGGCCTGTCTAAAATCCGAATTTGATTTATGGAATCATTTACAACATTTGCATGGAATCGAATAATATTGGATACAATATAAAAATTAATTATATACTTAAATATCGAAATTAGCTAAAGCAATGCTCAAGAAAAAGTGACAGCTATTTGGACAAGAAAAAATATCATTTTACTTTACATAATTAGTGAATTTTGAATATTGAATTCTTTCTATTCCAATGTTCCAAAGTAAGTTATAATTTTTTAATTATTTTTCAAGTTTAATTTTTTGCAAGTATTCAAATGTTTTCTTTCAATCTTTCGTTTGAAAGTTTTCATTGTCTGATGTTAATAGTACATGTCATACGAAGTATGTAGATTCATGTACTTACAATGTATACAGGGTGAGGCACTTAAAACTGGCCACCTGAATAACTTGGCTGCTGTTGGTGATAGGAAAAAATGCATCAGGCCAAAATTATTTTGTATCGAGGGGCTGATCATCCGATGTTACTAGTTTTTTGATAGGTGGAGGCGTCAAGGAGATATGAAGGTCATCTCTGTTTTTTTAAATAGAACGGTAGGTTTTCTTATATACATTCTGATAGAGTATTTCAAGGCGAATACAATGACCTATTGGGAGGTCATTCGTGGTCTGGGTTAAGCCAATTGTGATGGAAAATAATTTACTTTGAGGAAAGCAACAGCTTGAGGTCAAACACCGTTGCTTTATTTATCTAACAGTAATACCCGACTAATACAAGTGTTCAAAATTGTGACCTTGAACATTGATGCATGCTCTGAAGCGCTGCTCGACGGATAATATGGCATGTTGAATTTCTGTTGGGTTTATCGCGGCACAAGCTCTTCTTATACGCTCTTTCATATCTTCTTTGGATGATGGTATTTCATTATATACTTTCTGCTTTAATTTTCTCGACAAATAGAAGTCTAGAGGTGTTAAATCTGGAGAACGTGCGGGCCATTTATGATTTCCTGCACGATCTGCGAATGTCGCGATGAGGAATTGAGTAATTATCCGTGCAGAATGAGCAGGGCATCCATCTTGTTGGAACCACATAGTTTACCGTATGTGAAGCGGAATATTTTCCAGCAGGAGTGACAAGATTTCAGTTAAAATGTATTTATATTTCGATGTGCTTAATGTGCAATCGATAAAATAGGGACCAATTATTTCACTGTTAAGAATTCCGCACCAAACGTTTACAGACCAAGGTCTTTGTTTATCTACTTCTCGCAGCCACCGTGGATTTTCTATTGTCCAATAATGCATATTATGACGATTGACTTGGCCACAGTTTGTAAATGTGGCTTCGTCCGTAAACAAAACTTTAGTCAAAAACGACTCATCACTCTGTAATTTCTGCAGACCCCATTCACAAAAATTTACAAGGTTTTGAAAATCATTCCCATGTAATTCTTGGTGAAGTGAAACACGAAAAGCATGGAATTTATTTAAATGTAATATTCGCAAAACACTTCGTTAACTGATGCCACTTTCACGTGCTAGCTGCCTTGTACTAGCATGGGGATTTTGTGTTACAGCTGCTAAAATGTTCACTGTATTTCGATCATCAGTTGCTGTCTTGGATCTTCTTCGTATTTTGTTAGCTATACTTCCAGTTTCTTGAAAACATTTAATAACATTCGCAAATACAGATCGTAAAGGTGTAACACGTTCGGGAAACCGTTCAGCATACAAACGGACTGCATCTCTTACAATTTGACGACATTCCCCATAAACAAAAACCATGTCTACTTTCTCCGCCATTGAATAACGCATTTCAGAAACTTGAGATACACTTCGCTCGGCATAGATTCTCATAAACGACTAATCATACTATGTACAGATGAAGTGTACAGCGTGATTGAATGTTTATTTCCATTCAACGACCCATAACAAGAGATTACGAGACAGAGATGAAGTAATATCAACAACCAGAGACGGCAAGGAAGTGTTCGACCATTTCCTCAAAGTAAATTATTTTCCATCACAATTGGCTTAACCCAGACCACGAATGACCTCCCAAGAGGTCATTGTATTCGCCTTGAAATACTCTATCAGAATGTATATAAAAAATCCTACCGTTCCATTTAAAAAAACAGAGATGACCTTCATATCTCCTTGACGCCTCCACCTATCAAAAAACTAGTAACATCGGATGATCAGCCCCTCGATACAAAATAATTTTGGCCTGATGTATTTTTTCCTATCACCAATAGCAGCGAAGTTATTCAGGTGGCCTGTTTTAAGTGCCTCACCCTGTATATATGTATGAAAGTTCCTGTAATAAATTCTTCGAAGGAACTAACAATATGTACATTCAATTCTTCGTTATACAAGTATCCAAGTCTTACTAGTTTGAAAGTCAGTGTATTATTACGAAATCTCACGTTAAAAGGTAGGTTGATGGGCTCTGCTAACAATTTGTTGAGTTTTAATAAAGGATTCAATGTAACAGGTATGGAGTTAGAGTTTGAAGAACATGAAAGTTTGGCTATCTATTAGAAAAACACATTTTCCCTCACAAAAGACTCACTATTATGTTCTAAGAAAACAGATTCACCTTGTAATAATAATAATTCAATAACAATTAATTTCGTAAATTAAAAAAGAATTGTTTTTCTATTTCGGTTTTTGTCGATTTAAAATCGTAACAGAGATTGACGACCTCCGCTGACTCGGCTCTCAATGCATCCCATAGTTTCGTCGCGGACGCGTACTCACACACAGTGAAACAGACAGAATGAACGAGAATAAATGCGTGGAACACGTGCGTGCGAGAGTCGAAAGAGTATTTCCACAAGAGGTAGACATTGCGAGCTGAGTGAGAGATTTTGTGCGTTATTTCTAATAAACATTTTATTTATTGTTAAGAGATATTTTTCACCTCCCCGTACCTTGAAACCATTCATGTGGGCTTAAATTAAATTAATCCCTATAAATACGTCACCATACAATTGGAGGAACTTTTAATGAACCTACTAAACACTAAAAATATTAAACTCAATCCATTATTTTCTATTTTTCTTCATCTCATAAGTCATGAATATTAGAAGCTATATCGAACTTAGATTTTGAGATGTATCTTTCCAAATATTTTAGTTTGCATTTCCCTCACTTAGAAATAACTTGAAATTCCCAATTGCATTTGCTATTGGGTATCGATTCCCATAATATTTTGCCAGTTAATGGAGATTGGGATGCGGTACATATTGTATTTCCTAAACTGTATTAATTGAACTAGGTCGGGTAGGTTACGTTAGAAACCGCACTTCCGCAGATCTTTGGAAAAATTTGCATCGCAAATATCAGTAAAGTATTTCAATTTATGGATACATGACTAGACTGATTGCAATTCTATACAAAATTTCCAATTCTTCGCACTTCGATCGGACATATCCAAAATATTCAGGGTAGGTAAAGAAATTTTTAAAATAACAGTAACCAGTTGTTTACATCAATCCGAGACCGAATCTATTGCTCATCTGATCACACTTTGTGGCTTCGATGTACAATCTTTATAAACAACTAAATGCGATGTAATATAATAATAAACGCTTGAATACTATCAGTATAGTTTAATTCCTTTGATGTAACAATGTATTGGTGTTACATTCACTTTTCTTGTTGTACCGTTCCTGTTGATAAAAACTTAAAAAAGAATGACTGTTTCCTATATTAAGAAATATGGAGAGTTGCATTACAAACACAGATACGTGTATTGAACACATCCAATAATACAACTCCATAATTTTAACTAATGTGTATAAAGAAATATAATTTTTTCAAAATTAAGAGGGTTGGGGATGTTTTCTTATTTAAACAAAGGATTTGTTGTTTGTTAGACAACAATAATGTTATCGCACAATTCCGTATAATTTAAGAAGTCATTTTTTAATTCTAACTATTTTATATGCATTATAGACTTTAGGATATACAAATTTATCCAATTATCGCATACATTTGCAAGAGTGATTGCATAAATCATGCCAGAATCGTGTTAATTTTCTAACTTGTATCTGTTATAAAAGTTTGTAAGCTTAATGTCATATGGCTGCATGTACTGTAAGATTTGTAATATCTAACACATAACGTATAAGTTAAGCTCAAAATATGAACACGCTTAATTAACAGAGTAAATGACCAGGACGTGTCGTGGCTTTAAAGAAATAGCCACAACAAGGAACTTCGTGCCCTACCTACTTCAAAAGAATCATAATGCGATCTGGCGTATTAAAAAATGTCATGAACAGCTGTAAATATAAAAGTGGGAACATTTCTGTCGAATTTTAATTAAACTTGATTAAATTCAGGTTAAGTTTTGTTTAGATGGCTTTTTAAAAGTAGCCACAGCGTTATAACACGTTCTTGGCGTTTGTTTCGCTTATTGAGTTTAACAAATACATTATAATATGTTAAATATTATTTTACTTTACAATATGTATTATATACAACTGACTTTAATATGTGCTGTTGTGTCGCCTCGATCCACGACTACTCGGGATTTGGAGTACGACGGTGTGACGACGCCCGTTATCACCCTTAGTCACCGATCATCCACCAAAGTGCGTCTCCTAGTCAATCATCCTCTGGGCATGCGAAGTTGTGCGAACTAACCGCGAATAATAAAAACAAGATAAGGCGTTTCCTCGAGAACCCCCATTCTGCGACCGGGGTTCTCTTTGTTACCGATCCATATAAAAGACCCTCCCAAAAACCCGAGCGACAATTAATAAGCCGTATTCCAGAGTTACCGGTTCTGTAATTGTGAGTGTCAATAAAGGTGTCAAAGGATTATTAAAGAGTCTTTCTTCCTTTGTGCACAGCGAATTGTTCTTTATTTGACATTTTATAAAACCTCTACACGTTTTCCGTGACAATGGAGTGCTCGGAGTTGTCGATTGACTTCGGAGAACACGTTACTTTTTTGAGTTTTTGTCGTGACACTATTTCCAGCAACAGACTCGGCTGTTCTTCTTTGATTGATAACTTCGGAAAAATTTAAACGGCTCTAGTTCTTTCGGGAAGAAACATTCCCTTAAATTTTCTCGGTGAAGGAGTGGTGAGGGGGGTGAGAAACGCGAATTGGCTCGTTGGAAATTTGAAATGAGCGAAGGGAAGACGGTCGGTTTGTCTCATTTGTTGATTTTTAAACCGAGTCTTGCAAGGTAATCACCTCCACTCTAACGGTTGTCCTCAGGTAGTGCGAGTACCGATGATCGACCTGTGCAGGAAATACCCAAGGCCTCGACCGTCGCAGGTAATACGTTTATGATACTCTTTGAATTTACCAGAACGTGATAAATTGAGGAAACTAAAGTGAAATTATTAATCTCAGTATAAAGTAAAAAAGGGCAATTGCTTCTAGACAGCTTGTAAGGAAGAAAAATATTTTCAATGGTTTCATAACGTTATTTCTGCTATGGGTCAGCTTCGCTAAAGACTGGTTTTATGAGGACTAATTTAAATATTGTATTCATGGTGAAGCACGGACCTTCTAGACGCAACATGCGCCTTAATTGAATCATCCTGCACTGTAAGACAACAGGATAACTCACACATTCACGTAAAAAGAGCTATTTTTACCTTGAAGATTTGAAAATTCTGCGAAAGGTGAACCCAATTCTCAAGACTGAGTTTTTTTTATTCCTTTAATCTTTCAATTTACAGTGAAAATGTTTAGTGAAAGTCAAAATTTACCACACTTACAATCAATATTCAAATAATTACAAAATAATAATATACTATTTGCGTGGTTTAAATATACCTTCCAATTGAAATATAAAAAATCTTGGAAAAAGGACACACACGTTTCAAATTATAACTTCGTGCAGACACGAATGCACGTTGGAAAGCAAGCTTCAAAGTCATTTTGAAAAACAATTGTAGGAGTGGGCCGTGGGTGAAAGAGCCGCATTAATTGTTTAAGTTAGAAGTAAGAATATTGTAGCGTAGTTTTATTTTAGCACGTAGTTCCTCGTAGTTTATTTTAAGACCAGGCCCCTTGGATCAATACTGTCCAGACGCGGCCCAGCGAGACCGAATGGGACAGCGTCCCTCCTGCATTTAAGGCAGTCCCCTCGCGTGACAGATTTCGTAGGCATGGTAGAATTCGTTACAATGAGATCATTACCTACAATCATGTGGCTGCCTAACGAATGCGAGGCGAAGCCACTATCGTTTTCCTTCACGAATGCGTCAAGTAATTCACAGCTGTTTATTGCGGGAAAGCGGGGCAAGGGGGGAAATTGTCTCAAGGCAGCAGCGTTGCCATGAATCAACGGTGGTGTTGCCGTGTTGCCGCCGTGACAATTCATCGTAATGATTGCACGAGAGCGGTTTATGGTTCGATTGTGAAGACCACACGAAATGGTTTGATTGCAAGTTCTCGCCCCACACAAGTTAAATTTTTTAACATAGAATATGTTTTTGCGGAGGGGTATCTGAGAAATCTGTTACGCGGATCTGTTACACGAAAGTGAAACGCTGAAATGCTATGAGGACGCTTGGAGATGCCCTATTCCCCCTCTCAGATTGAGATCTCAGATTGGGACCTTCGAACGGTCCCTGACGTCACTGCGCTTAGAACGAGCCATGTCGTCGGTTCTGCAGTTCTTAGTAGACTGAAGCGGTACGAGACACCACTCCCTTACTTAAAAGCGATCAATAGCAATCTGAGATGGGGAATAGGGTATCTCCCAGCGTCCTCATAGCATTTCAGCGTTTCACTTTCGTGTAACAGATCCGCGCATAACTGATTTCTGAGATGAAATGATGATGATTTTTGGTCAAAGTTCCTGAAACATATTCTATGTACAGGTTTAAATTCTTTAAAACTGCGAATTTTTGTCTAAGTTTTTTTAAATTCTTGACTACATGATCATATTGTTTCCTTCTGCAGTTTTACTATTCATTTACCTTGTTAATTATAGAATTACTTAGATTCTTCGACACCTAATAAATAAATAAACTTTAATTCAATAGTACTTATCAGTAATAAATGGAGTTGGCTTGAAGTAAACATGCATCGTGTCATTTCCTATATAAATTTGATCTAGGAAATGCGAAGTAATACCCATAAGTAGAAGAATTCGTGGCAACAGAAACGATTGCGTAAAATATGCTCCTAAATTATTTCTGTGTATACTTCAGAGTAACATATTTTTAAAATATCTTTCACATGTTTTTAAATTATTGTTACTTATTTGCATATTGTATAGTTAAGGATTGAAAAAAATGTAAGAGAAAAAAATTGCGCTTGTGCAAGGCACGAACTTATGACCAAAATGTTTAGTACGTGTTTTACAGTTTGACACCATAGTCACTCTGCCAATGTAACCATTGAAATCAATTTTCTAACTTCGAAATATAGTCATGTGAAATAGCTTCAGATACACGGCAAGGGAAGTCATCGAACTCAAAAATTCTGAAACTCGATGCACAAGTAAGTACTGTAGGACCCAGTAATACTAATCTATCTTTCGTCGGTGTTAATTTTCATGTTTAGGGGGTGAAATCAATCCCCAAAGTTTTAGCATTTCTTAGTTTCCTCACTATAACTTTATAATGGTAAGAGATAGGACAAAACTTCAAAAGAATAAATTATTCAGTTTTCTTATAATCTACAACCCTGCGGCAATAAAAGTTATCCCTATTGTCCAATTTGTTTTAAAGAAACAAATTAGTTGTAGTTGTGCATAACGGTAAATTATAGAAATGATTATTATATACTAAAAAGTTTCTATTTTGAACGATTTAACGAAATATAAAATAAAATAATTTTTTTGTTTGCGTCTTTGTTAAAAACAATTAATTACCGTTATACGTATCTTGATATGTTTTCGTCGATTCTGCATTCTATTTGCATTTTTCACGCCAAAATATGTATTTCTATTATACTTCATGGTCGAATATATATTCTATACTTAAAAAATTTATATAAAAAATTGTATTACACGTGTACATGAAATATACTGCAAAAACGCCTATTCTCGAGTGATTATCGCGATCGCTCACTCCCACATATAAAATATTGCTTTATTTCTTACATATCTATTTAACTAGTTAACGCAAACATTTTCTGAATATACATATACATGTTCAGTATGGGTGAAGAGCTTTCTGCCCGTTTGAGAGGGAAATCCTGATCATGATGGTTCTGAGTAATCACCCGAGAACAGGCGTTGCAAAAAGTTCCATATACACGTGCAGTAAATTTTTTTAAATAAAGCTTTCAGAATGGAATATATACTAGACCTTCAAATATGATAGCACATACCTACTTTATGGTGATAAATAAAAACAGAGTGATGAGTCAAACAAAAACGTAGGCATATACGAATAACGGTAATTAATTGTTACTAACAACGACGTAAACAAAAAAAATGATTTTATTTTATATTTCGTTTGTTGGAGAGACAATTTTTGTCGTTCTTTCGTTGAACCGCTAAGGCCATCTATTTTTCCTTTGGGCGTAGATCAACAACATTCTTTTGTCCTCGCCGGAACACTTCCACTCCAGTCCACCTCCGGCCATGCGTGCAGGCATCACGCCTTACTCAAAAATAAATCTTTTTTCTTCAAACCGTCGCCCTGCTATCCCTCGACAGGTTATGGGCCCAGGCATCGCGAGTGATGAGAAAATAGGTAACCAAAATTAATTTTCAGTACATATTGAAAAAGTGCACGAACGATCTCGAAAGTTCTTTGAACCAGTGACACGCAAACAATCAAAGACATGAATACTGTAAATTCTACGCGAATTGAAGCGCTTACGCGCGACAATTATGATACGTGGCGAATTCAAGTGGAAGCTCTTCTAGTGAAAAACGATACGTGGTCGAACCACAGACGAGGTACAGAATAGACCACTCATCTTATGGGACTTCGTGTCACATGCTCTGAAATACCGACCTCGAAAAAAATCCGAGTGTTTCATACGCCCTCTGCGTTTTAATGCGGTGAGTATAAGAAATATCTGTGGAAATGTCGCTGACGACGATAAAGTCAACAGACTCAAGTAGATCGTTCTCTTTCGCGTCACGAAGAAATCTGTTTGACCACTATACACAGTGTCCCATTTAAATAAATCTATTCAAAAATTTTGTAAACCGCAAATGATGCCAAAAACTGTTTCAGACAAATATCGAATAGTTTCAAAAAGTACACAATTTAATAACAGTGATTTTTTTCAAGTAGATGCGATCAAAAAAAAATTGTGGAGATTATATGCACACTCTGTGCGTATAAAACAAATATAACTATAATTTATCTTCTTACATTTTGTAATACTTCACAGTAATGTTATCAATGCATAGATAAAATTTTTCTTGTAAAAGATAAGCAAAAATCCGAGCTCACTTAATTAATTTTAATTTATTTGCACGGCTGGAATGTATTTCTATAATGTAGCTATCAACTTACAAAATTAATTACGTTACTGTAATGTCATAATTATATGCTCGGAACCATTATTGCAGAACAAAGCTTAAACTTCTGCTAAATTTCTAGAAGCATATAATAAAAGATATAAGACCATGAAATTAAAATATAAATAGTTTCAAATGTAATTCTTATAACTCTTATTTATTATGCTTGTAAGGCCATTGTGTTAGAAACATAAAAATATCACTTGAAAATTTGTTTAAGACTCATCTACCAGAATATATTATCTGAGTTATGCCTCAATGCAAGGTTCGTTCTTCAACATCTAGGAGAAAGTAAGCAGAGGTATAATTATTCCACGAAGTACTTACGCAGTTTTGATAAACGCGGTTTTTTGTGATCTTTGTAGTCACCGGGACTGTGAAGAATCACAAAAATTACAATATACTTTCGTGAAATATAACTAACATATGTACAAAATATATAATAAATTCACTACAAATTTTTATGCGTTTATAGGAACTTTAAATGTTTGAAAGAATGGAGAATACGTGTAATATGCAAAAATATATAAAATATTCAAAGCGCAGTACATTTTAGAATATTTAAAAGATAAAGGAAATTCTATTTAGGCTACACCTGGGTATATATTTATATTAGGATTGCCTATTCGATTTTTATGAAATTGAAATATGTTGTAAAATTTAACATTTTGAGAAACTTTTCCCGATTTGTGCCTATGATCGGTATTAAAGGATAGATCCTCGAGTTCTGGGAATTTTAGAATGACATTATTATTTTCTTAACATACATTTGTTAGTAAATATATAAAATGCAACACATATTTAACATTTTTAAACAATAGTATGCGGCTCCACAGTGAGGTAGGCGGTATATCCTAATAATTGGAAGCTTATGTGTCACGAAATAGTAGTGGTTCTAACTTAGAAGTTTAGAAATATTAGCAAAAGTATTTTAGTATAATTGCATTGTATTCTGCCCATACGTACAATAGCAATGAGGACACCACAAATAATGCAGTCGCATTGTGCCACAAACGGAGTGCCGCTTTGCGACGAGATGAAAAATAAGCAAACCAAATCCGCCGGCGAGCGAAACGTCTAACGCGTCGGCTGGCTGTGTACGCATTGTGTTCATATACATACATATATACACATACACACACAGCATGCAATGTAGTTTTACTAATATGTTTTTGTTAATATCTTGGAACCTATACAAGAACCCTGTTACTACCATTGTAATTAGTATTTATTTAGAAAAAAGGGGGTCTCACCGATTTCGATGATTTTTTAATATGTTGTAGAAATCAACATTTTACACAACTTTTTCCTATACATATAACCGCCGCTCGGACTTAGTTTCCGAGATTTTTTTCGAAAGAAGTACTACACATTCAATTCTTTCTATAAGTACGCGTCCGTGGCAGCGTATGCAGAAATGTTTGAACGTTGATTGCCCACTGTTTCTTTAAACGCATCGCAGCGGCCCGCTATAATGGGAGTGCTTCCGAACTCGATTCGGGTAGCCGGCTGTCTCACGGCGGCCGGAATAATAATCCGGCCCAAACCTTACTCAAATCGAACTACTCTATCTAGTAACTAATTTAATGGAGTTTAGGTTCGGGCCGAAGTATTCATTCCGGCCGCCGTGAGGCGGCCTGCCACACATTCATTTCTGTTTTAATGATCTTTATTGATATTATCCAAAGTTGTAAACATTTCAGTAATTATTTCGAAAAAGTTTTTTACACATTGTATAATGTTCGTCGTCACTGGCCGCTACGCTGTTATATATAGTAACGGTAGACAGTTGCCGATCAAACGCTTACGCATACGCTCCCACGGACGCGTGCGTATAGGCAGAATTCAATATAGTAGTACCGATCTCTCTTGAGACTTTCGAAAACGAAGGCCGAGCGACGGTTGTATGTATAGGAAAAAGTTGTTCAAAATGTTGATTTTTATAACATACTCGAAAATCGTCGAAATCGTCGAGACCTCCCCTTTTGTAAATAATTACCTTGTAATTATTCAGGCATATCTTTCGATTAATATCAACCCCACCGCCTCCTCTTTGTCCCAATAATTAAACTTTTACCCAGTCTATAACTAGTATGTAACATAAATTTGTGGTAGGAGTGAGAAGGGATGTCTCAAAATTACGCGAGCCTTTATTAACGCGATACATCAATGTTCAGAACCCTCGCGTATTTCGAGGGACAACTGTACATTGTATATTGTGTCAGAATTATTGTCTTATTAAGCTTCTAATGGAGGCACAAGGCCCCAAAGCTTTGCTGTTCCGAGGCTTTAGCCTATACCAGCGATGGAAGGGTGCGTATCACCACTTTCAAGGGTCACGTCCGTAGATGTTATGGACGGCGGGCTTGGGAAAACCCCTCCTTCACCGCTGAAGGATCATCAGAAGGGTAAACTGTCCCTTTCGGGAAGCGAACCTTTTAGCCGCTACACCTGTGTAACCAGCAAGCCAGTTACACATGTGCACCGTTGCCCAGCGGGGACCACGTGGAGGTAAGGTTGCCAGTACAAGACTCAGTCTCTAGCGGGCATACGTGTCGCCACGTATGAGTTTGGCGTCAGAAGCTTTCGCCGCTGGGCCGTCCATTTTGAGCACCAGTACGCTAATGCGCACTGTCCCGCGATGCCGCAATGGGGTTTGCCACATAAGAGCCATTTGGTCAACGACGCCGACTCGTGGCAATGCTGTCTTAGCAGACGCAGCGGTGGATCTTAGTTTCTCTTCCGAAGAAGGTACTTGTGGCGGGAACCACGAAGAGGTGTCCACTTGCTAACTAGATCTACATAAGGGCTGATCTCGGATACTAGTACCGGCAAGCCGGCCCGACACCTCAAACGATCGCCACTTAAGAGAGTCATAGTTACTCCCGCCTGTATATTGTGTCGTTCAACGCCTGGTTCGTAACTTAATGACCATACATGATACATGAGTGATGTGGGTGCCCGATGCATACACATACAATGTTTTCCCGCCAAGAGTTTGTGGTCGGGCCCAAGTCCGCTGAGGACATGAAACTAAAACCTCGTCTAATCTCTGTCATCAGAGAGGACAACGAGCGAAACACAAAGTGAGAATGAGAATCCGAGCATTCGAAGAAGTTTAAATGCCCATGTATCGCTGCGCTAATGCAATGCAAACTTAAACGTTTTTTATTTTTTTATCTTCCCTTACGGTAACTTCTTTATCATATTAATGTAATTTTTTTTTATTAAAATGAAACCAAACATGATATAATTCGGACCACTTTTATTTAATATTTATGGAATAATTACGCTGTTTTGTAGTTTCTGACAAATTGCAAAATGAATTGTTTCTAGAAGAGTATATAATTTAGTAACATAATGGCATTGGATATGATGTACTCACTTAAAGTATACAATATATAAGTTTTTCAAAGGCAGCTGATATGTGCAATACATGGACTACGCACTTTACTCCCTGTAGCTTTCTTTTACTCTATACAATACATCTGTTCCAGCGATTTACTTCTTTTCCATATCCTACTTCTCTTATCTCCTCTATTAATAAAATACTTTCACATTTGAATATGTAAATGTAATCCGTACTATATTGTATTTGGTCTTATTTTAACCAGAAAAGTTTCACGAATATGTTAAAAGAAAATTTATTCAGAAAAAATAAAAGAAAAAAAATTTTTATCTGGGATTAACGTACCCATACATCGAATGGGGATTTAAACCGTTCGGCTCTGATCAAAGGCGAGCCGAACTTATTTCGCTTGTCGTGAATCGTGGTTCCAAGAGAGGTATTCCTCACGGCCTTCTCTGGTGTAGGATAGAACACGAGCAATTTGGCAACGCTGTCATCAGTCCTACGACGACTGATCGGACTGATGATTTTTATGTTTGCGGTGCTGTGATACGTACAATGTATGTTTCGGTTTTTGTGTAGCGATGGACGTTGAGCCCCCCTCCCCCCCCCCCTCCCATTACGAGTTATGGCTGAACTCGACGTATTTATCCGCGGAATCGCTCGAGTTCTTGGCGAGAAAATATTGTAACAACTGTACGATATATGTATATATACATATTGAATTATATACATACAAATTAAACAAATCTTAGACGCTGAAAACAAGCTCTCCTTGGAATTCCGATAGGAACCTGTTCAGCTGCATGAAAGCATTCACCCTAATAAATCGCCATAGTGCCTAATTTAAAGCACAGCATACTACTTGTAAAGAAGAGTCGACGTTACATTGTTGCAGTCTAGGTCATTCACATTTGTTATTACATCACAGAGTCCTAAAGTAGCTGTGATCAATAGTAACCGTTCATCCAACATGAGCGAATAATGGTAAAAAAATTATTACATGAAAACAAAAGTTTCAATTCCCATAATATTTATTTTCGCTTTACGAAAACGATATTAAGGGACTATTACATATTCATATAACTTGTACTTGTTTTACTGGTAAACAGTATTGAAGGAACTCAAAAGTTTAACTGGAAAATTATTTGTATGTTATAGTTACTCATTTATTATGAGTCCAAATTTTGAAACCACTTTAATATAGTTACTATACGCGGGATGCGATTTTCGGCTCTTATTCATTTATGCTAAACTTCGGCAGTTTTTTTTGTGCTATGTAAAGGTTTATTTACAGCTCGTTCACACAATACGGTGTTTGACCAACTCGGTTATTTTACCACATCCACATTAACCGAAAACGGTGTCCACACACTTCCATGTCTCCACAGAAAATTTAATTTTCATGCGTATATATACTTACTAAATTGGTTGCCATTCTGACTCGTTCTCAGTTTTATCTTTAGATAAATGTAATGACTATGTACTACCTTTAAATTACGTTCTTTAATGTACTTACCTCGAACTTTACTATATACATAATGAATACGAGTTTGTCATTGCCGAGTATAATTGCACTTTATGGTATACATGGTACAGGTGCCATTCTGATACATGATAATAGTAACCATAAAAAATAACCGATTTAGTGATTTTATCGTGTAGACACATACAAAATATAAATAGTATTTCGAAAGGTGATAAAAATTTGATTCAGCAAATAATTGATTTGCATGAATGCAATAGTTTGTACATACTTCAGTAAATTGGTTAATTCGGTAAACTAACTAACGAAATGAAACCGCATCGTATCATCGAACTATTGTATCCATGTATACGGCGGCCGAGTATACACGGTAGTTTATCGCCACTCTGTACATTTAAATGCTACTGACTATCGCTTGATTTAATTGTCCTTTTCGCCGTTTCAATGGCTCTGTGGTCTTTCCTACTGCTGAATCGATAACGTCGCAAGTGACACGGAAATGGTAATGGGGCTCAAGAGCCCCAAAACCGTGTCACAAACAAAAGCATTGGATGAGTGGTCTATCCTGTTCTTAGTCAATGGTCGTACGTCTCGGGCGATACACCAATCCCGCCAATAACCGGCGAAGGTGAAGCGCGCCAAAGATCGGAAACTCGACGCAAGGAATGGATCGCAGCAGATCGCAAACCGAAATCAGACCTCGTTCTCTCAATTTCACCGTTGGAGCTGAAACAAATTCGTGGCTGCGCAACATCAAACGACGTGTGGAGAAAATTGGAAGCTGTCTACGCGTCGAAGGGTCCTGCGAAAAAGGCAGCATTGTTAAACCAGATTACGCAACAAAAAATGGCGGAAGGTACGGACGTTCGGACGCATTTAACGGATTTCTACGACGCCGTCGATAAACTTCAGGCGATGAACGTTCAAATCAACGGCGACTTGCTCACCGTAATGATATTAAATAGTCTACCCGCGAGTTTCGAAACTTTTCGCATTGCCATGCAATCTCGAGACGATTTACCCGATTCCGAATCTTGGCGCCATGTTCGTAAAGCACGGACCCCCTGGCGGACAATCGCGAAAAGAACATGTAAATAGTGGCGTACAAAACAGTGATAAACAAACCGCGAATGACAAACGTGTTAAATATAAATGCGGTTACTGTCACAAAGTCGGACACAAATCAGCTAACTGTTTTGCAAGACGAAATGCAACTTCTCAAAAGGCGAATGTTGCTGAACAGACATTAATCGTGGAGTGTTTACAATCGTCAACAGATAGCGCAATCGCATCTAAGTGGTGTTTGGACAGTGGCTGCACGTCTCATCTGTGCAACGATAAAAACATGTTCGTCGGATCCGAAGAGACACACGGTTGACTCAAGCTAGCGAGTGACGCAGTGACGCAAGTGACCGGAAAAGGTTATGTTCGGCTATCAGCCTCCAATGGTCAGGTCGAACAGTCTTTTAAACTTGAAAATACTTTGCTCGTTCCCAATTTAAGAGTGAATTTACTATCCGATTCAAAAATTGTCGATAAAGGAAATGAGATAATATTCTCGAAAAACCAAGCGATTATAAAAGATTCTCGGAAACGGATCATGTTAGTTGCGGATCGCGAAGGCGATTTATTTTTCGTTCAACAACAGTCACAACAGGCATGTGCGGTAAGCAATGCGGCTGAATCCAGTGCGGAATTATGGCATAAACGCGTAGGACACTTAAACTCAAATGACATGAACCTAATGAAAAATAAACAAAGTGTACTCGGTTTAAATTTCATCGGTGTTGCAAACGTGCGCGTGTGCGAGATATGCTTGACCGGAAAATCAGCGAGTCTACCGTTTCGTACACGAACCGAACGTTCTCGCGCGTTGCTTGAGATTATCCATAGTGATGTATGCGGACCTATACGAGTGGAGTCGCAGGGCGACGCGCGATACATCGTGACTTTCATTGATGATTACAGTCGTTATTGTACCGTTTATTTCATTCGAAACAAGAGTGATGTTTTTTCGAAGTTCGTTGAATTCAAAAACCTCGCGGAAACACAGACGGGGCACAAAATAAGGGCCTTTCAATCCGATAATGGCAGAGAATATTGCAACGAAGTCATGGACAATTTTCTCAAAAAATCGGGGATTCGTCGTCGTTTAACCACAGCTCATACCCCTCAGCAAAACGGCGTTGCGGAGCGCAAGAACAGGACCCTCATCGAGTCCACACGCTGCATGCTTCTGTATTCGGGACTCCCCTCTTCCTTTTGGGCAGAAGCAATCGCTACCGCTTGTCACATCCAAAACAGATGCGTAACACGAGCTGTCGACGAAGGCATGCCGTTTGAGAAATGGACCGGCCGGCCCCCCTTTATCGGCTACATCAGGGTGTTCGGCACCAAAGCATTTGTTCTCGACAAATCGCTGAATAAGGGAAAATTCGAGAAAAGATCAAAACAAGGATTTTTTGTGGGATATTCGGAAGAAAGAAAAGCCTATCGCATTTAGATTCCGGATGGGAGAAGGGTCGTCGCATCGCGTGATGTCAGATTCTTGAGCGATTTCGGACCAAAAACGGAGTTCGAAGATTTCGCATCCAGCGATGAAGAAATTTTGAACAGGCGAAGCATCGAGATCATCTCCGATCAGCGCATCGCGTGCGACCACTCGAGTCATGACGAAAGTTCTGAAACATCACAATGGGGTCCTGAAGCAAATTCAGATGGCATCGAGACCAACCGAAATCAAGTTGCTGATAATCCTTTTGTATTGACGAGACGCGGACGCGGAAGGCCACGCATCGTGCGTACCGGAAGGCGAGGCTGCCCAAGGAAAGCATACTGTCAAGCACGCGTCGCAACCGATCACTCAAGGGACTATCATGCCACGAGTGAACATGTTGAAGGTAATCGCGTTGCAGAGGATCCTGTCGGGAACAACCGAATCAACGAAGATCACACAACATCGGAAGGCGAAGGGGAACCGTCGGGCAAGGGAGCGTCTGAAAACACAGATCCAAATCCAAATCGTCGATCACCGAGTAACAATGAAGAGTTGGAGTGGCATAACGCGGATTGTGCTATGAGTGCATCCGAAGTATCCTTTTCTCAGGCCCTAAATGGTCCGGATGCCGATGAATGGAAGGAAGCCGTTTACTCCGAAATTAAATCTCTCATTGCGAATGATACTTGGGAGCTGGTGCACAGACCTGATAACGAAAAGGTCGTAGATTGCAGGTTTGTACTCCGAAATAAGTACAATGCCGATGGTTGCTTGGTACGTCGAAAAGCCAGACTTGTAGCCAAGGGATTCACCCAGAGACCTGGAATAGATTTTCATGACACCTTCGCACCGGCGGCCAGGCTCGACTCTCTTCGGTTGCTGATGGCGCTGTCTGTGGAGCTTGATCTTCACATCTCCCAGTTGGACATCGCAACTGCTTATCTCAACGGAGACATCGACACTGATATTTACATGCGTTCTCCTGATCTTTTAGACGAGATGTTCAGGGACATCATCCGCAGGGAAAAGGACCACACGATCATAGACAAGGCAAGGACCATGCAGCAACGTTTCTCGAGCGGGGCACGCACCTGCAAGCTGAAGAAGGCCTTGTATGGACTCCGCCAAGCCGGTCGTCAATTGCACGCGAAACTCAATGAAGCCTTTCGCGATATCGGTTTAGTACCCACGAACGTTGATCCCTGCGTATATAACGACAAGAAGAAGGCAAGTATGACAGTCGTACTAGTTTATGTCGATGACATTTTAATTGCCTCAAACGACGAATCGCGAACCAAGAGGATTAAGTTGGAACTGTCCAGAAAGTTTTCAACGAGATACCTCGGAGTTGCAAAATGTTATCTTGGTATCCAGATCTCTCGAACAAGGGAGAGTTTGGTTTTGTCTAAGAAAAATTATATCGAGGATGTTCTGAGAAGATTCCATATGGGGGATTGCAACCCCGTAAAGACGCCGTTGGCTGTTGGAGCCAAATTAAACGAAGAGGAAGCGGAGACCAGGGGCACGGATTCGGAGTTCCCCATTAGAGAACTCATCGGCGCCTTAATGTACATTTCTTTGGGCACGCGTCCTGATATCTCCCATGCCGTAAGTATGCCGAGTCAATTTAATTCCAATTATCACAAGGTCCATTGGCTGGCCGCGAAGAGGATTCTCCGTTAGCTGAAAGGGACTGTAACTTATGGACTCGTCTACAAGAAGGGCCCGAAGAAATTGATCGGTTATGTCGACGCAGACTGGGCAAGCTGTGCGCTCGACCGAAGGTCCTTCACAAGGGCCACTTTCATTCTTGCAAGTTCCGCTATTACTTGGGAATCGGAGAAGCAGCGCACAACTGCCCTGTCCTCGACAGAAGCAGAGTATATGGCCGTTAGTGACGCTGCCAAGCAGGGTATCTACCTTCTGGGATTCCTCAAGGAACTTGGACTCCAGGATTTTGCACAGCTCAAGCTGTACAACGACAATCAAGAAGCTCAGAAGCTGGCGCACAATCCACTCTTTCACGCAAGGACCAAGCACATAGATGTGCGTCATCATTTTATATGCCAGACACTTCAAGATCATCCGATCGAACTGGAGCATTCACCTACCGAATCGATGCTGGCAGATGTGCTAACAAAGGCACTTGCACATGCAAATCACGAGAAATGCACTTCTGGTCTGGGTGTTTTGCCTTTTTGCAATCCCAGGAGAACACCGCAAAATTGAGGGAGAGTGTTGGAGAGACAATTTTTGTCGTTCTTTCGTTGAATCGCTAAGACCATTTATTTTTCCTTTGGGCGTAGTTCAACAACATTCTTTTGTCCTCGCCGGGACGCTTCCACTCCAGTCCACCTCCGGCCATGCGTGCAGGCATCACGCTTTACTCAAAAATAAATCTTTTTTCTTCAAACCGTCGCCCTGCCATCCTTCGACATCGTTAGATCGTTCAAAATGAATTATTTTTGGTATATAATATAACCATTCCTATCATTTACCGTTATGCAATAAAAAACGGAGCATTTGTCTATTTAAAACAAATTGCACTATGAGGATATCTTTTATTGCAGTGAGGTTGTAGTACATAAAACACTGAACAATCTATCCCGTTAAAGTTTTGTCCTATCGCTTATCATTACAAAATTATAGTCAAAAAGTTAAAAAAAAACTAAAACTTTGGGAGTTGATTTCACTCCCTGAAAGTGAAAATTAACACCAACGAAAAATAGCTTTGTGCTACTGGGGACCTACACTACTTGTTTACTGAGTTTCAGAATTTTTGAGTTTGCTAACTTCCTTCGTGTATCTAAAACTTTCTCTGTTTATGTATTTTCCTTTCGAATGTAGAAATCACGTGCGCTACTCACTGCATAACGGGTGTATAAAAATTTGAAGTAACGGTCCTTTTTCGCGTTAAACACCTTGAAAAAGTTGGTTTTTGATTCTTTGAACAACGGTGCACTTTTTCAGAAAATCAAAAAAAAATTCGGGATAATAGTGTGTTATTACGATAAAAGTATAAAAATAGTGCTCTTACAACTTCATTACGAAATATGTATTTTTCAGATTTTTATAGGATTTTTCATTTTTTACACCAAAGTTTTGCAGCAAAAAAATTCGAACACATTCTTCAACATATATTACCATATATCACTTTTCAAAATGTAAAAGAAATGATTGTACAACTACATTGTACTCTGTCTATAGGTGTGCGGGGGACGCGTTGCGTCTACTAGACAGCGCCGTTCGTTTCGCTTTTCTGTGCATAAACATATCGCGGTGCCGCTTGCTGGGCTCAAAACAAAACGAGGTGCGAGCTATTGCAGTGGCGAAAAGCGTGACGGCACACGTATAGACAGGTTTCAATGCGTAGTAGGACAGCGAGCTGCTGCTACACTCGCGCCAACTCTCATTGGGTCTTTCCGATTAGGCGCCTCCTCGCGGAGAACAGCTGAACTAAAATTTACACGTTTTTGCTCTGTATCATCATCAATATGGCGAAATCACACGGGAAAGCATGCTTTTGCGGGGTTCGACTTTTCGTTCTTATATAAGAAGATTTTGCGTCGATCGATAGCTCACTTGAAAGGGGAGGCTTCAATGCAGTGTGCTCTGGTCCTCATTTCACTGAGAACATTCTCTTTGTATACGAAAATTGCTTAGATTCGGCGACCGTCTTGCTGTAAATTTTTGCTCCGCATTCCCACGCTCATATTATTGAGCATCAACATAATCGGATTAAATGACGACCAGAGCGTACTGCATTGAAACTTTCTCTTTTGAATGAGCCGTATTTCGACCCAAAATTCTTTTATATGAAGACGAAAAGTCGAACCTCGCAAACCCATATTTTTGGCTCATTTTGCCGGTAAAATCAACTCTCTGACAAGCCTGGCCGCCATTGAAAAACCAGAAATGCAAAATCTGATTTTAGAATTGTTAAAAAATGAGAAGAAACTTCCTTGTGAGTTTATTGAAAATTTACCCAACACTTTTCTTAAAAGATTGTCGCTGTTGAGGAAGTAAAATGAAGTAGTCCTAAATATTAACGCTAGCAAGACCATTTATACAAGCTAAAGTGATCCATTGCTGAATCAGAAGTTACTGTTTTTATAAAAAATAAGTATAACTGTTTGCAACTCTGACTTTAATGAACACAAACACTTTGGCATATATAACATAGTAGTTCATCATATTAGATTAATGCTCAATCTGTAATTGTTTTTGAAGTATAAAGAAGATAAACAACATCGGTCGCTTCTATTGCAAGTCTTCATCATATTTTCGGGAATTCTATTTTGGTAAGCTGGTATCTGAATAAACAATTTTTTATTCAATTATGGAAAGAGAAATAGCTTTTAACATAGAATTTTAAAAGGCAAATCAAGTAAAAAATATAATAATAATGAAAATACAATGGGTTTCTTTAATATGAAAGTGAATATTAAAATTGTTCTCGTGAAAATTCTGCAAATTTGGTATGTAATTACTTTATTGCATCCTATTTTAAGCAATTGTAGAACTAAATCTATTTCGGGTGCAAAATTTTAAGGAAAGGAATCAATCATGTAACCTTCATCAGTCATAGCCTTTAAAGAATATAGTGATGATTAAAATATTTTAATACAATGCGATTTTCTAATTTTGAAACGAATATTAATATCTTATTTGTGATAGTTCAGCAAGTTTGATAAATTGCTATTTTATTAGGGAACCTTTTCATTCATTGTACTATTAGAAATATTTTTGGAGAAAAAATTTTAAGGAGTAAAATGAGTATCTACCTAATCTAATCTGGTTTATGAAGGATATGATAATGTACAAAATACTTGAATCCAGTGGAATTTTTCAATCTTACAATTAACGCCAATATTATATTTATGAGAATTTTGCAAACTTGATAAATTGTCACCTTATCAGACAATGTTTGAATCAATTATGGAATTAAAAATATGCTTGATCATAAAATTTTAAGGACTGAGGTAAAAAGTACAATTTGTTTATTGGAGAGTATAATAATTAAACTGTGGATCTTTATATGTTTATAAGGAATTTAGATATGTGGAAAGATACAGAATGTAAATAGTATTCGGAACTACAGAAACTATTGCAGGTAAACTCTAACTTTGGAGAGTGAAACAACTCGCTATTTAGGTCTCGTTACATTAATTTTATTTGTAAAAATCTGAATTTGCATAAAAATACGCAGTTTAATAATAATGATCATAGTATCTGAATATTACGTTTTGAAATTAATATTAATATTATAGCCGTCTTGTAACTTGGAATAAGTGGAACCAAAGTATAATTCAGTGTTAATGCTATTGAATTATTCAATGTCTATGTGATGAAAATCGCCGTTATAAATAAATTATAAGAATATATAAGAATAACGATTATGAAACTACTTCCCTAATTTTAAAAGCGAATACGATTCTGTGTTCATAATCGCACAATTCTTTGTTTTTGTTTATTTTGCTAAATTATTCTGAAAACATTTAATAAATTACATTCGAATGGAAATCTTTCTATTCATAAGCATTTCCTAATTTCCAAATGGTACAATTATTTTGTGGCGCTGTGGAGAGGGGGAAAGATGGGTAAAAGGAAGGGCATGCGTTTCGTTCTGGACCTCTTAGTGGACTCATCAGTAAGGCTACTTAGCAGGCCCTGACTTAGATGTTGGGATATTGGAAGGAAAGTTAAAGGCAGTATATTTATGGACTAGGTAGTTGGAGTGAGTACTTTCGAGAAAGCCCTATTTTTTCGTATGTCCCTCTAATGGTAGGTACAGGTTCGCCGCCACAATTTTATTCCTTGTCCTCGATCTCTTGAAACGGTCTGATAGGAATCATTACAGGGAACAATATGGTATTAAAATCATAACCGAGACATTTAAATTGGAAAAGATTCAACTCATTTGAGAAGAGTTGCATAGCGACATAGGAAAAGTACTAGGAACATTGTCCCTGTTACTTTTGCATCTCGACTCAACAAAACTTTAACGAAGAAACAAAAAAATACGGCAAAGTTATAACGCTTAAGAATCTATTAAATTGCACTTATTGTCGTAATCGCTGGCTTCTCCTTTCTTTCTTCTTAACTACCTTCCGTAAACAATGTTAGCTTTCCTGAAACTTACAATTGCATATTTTTTCTACATAATTGGATGTATCGACTCATGACGAAAATTAACTGCTTTATTGAACGATTCCATCGTTACTTTTAATAAGAATAAAACATAGGTTGCTATTATAAAGGGACTCATAATATTATTGTTCTAAAACTTAACAAAAACAAGAAAAATAAAAAGATAGTAATGTAACCATCCATATCTTTTATTTAACGAATGTGTGATTTAAAGCCTGAACTAGTGAAAATGTAACATACTTTTACATACCCACAAAATTACTAAGCATGTTTTACGTGTAGGCATGTCCAAACGAGGATAATAATTTGAATTTGAATAGCAGACGGGAAAGGTATTAAAATTTGGAATTACTATTCCAAATTATTTAAAGATTTTCAGTTCGCGACTGGCTAGTCCCATACTAGCCCCTGGTGTTGGAGTCGTTAGTTACATTTGGAAGTCGATAATGTCATTTGGAAATAAGAGTTGAAAAAAATTTTAAATAAATGTAAAGATATATAGTTAATATACCATATATTCCAAACAAACAATTTGAAGAACAGAATTTAAAATGAATTATAAAATGGTATGTGAAAAAAAATATACATATACAGGAATCAAAATATGTAACGTAAAGTTTACGTTTAAGAGTGAACCAATTATAAATATTAAATCCGCAACGATAATTTAGGAACTCCCCCCAACCTAACGCATTAATGTCCCGACGTATTAATTAGCATCATTAATTACACACAGTATTGCATAGTAAAGAAATATCGGAACTTACCGAATTATAAAATTTGTCATTCAGATTATTGTTGATCTACATGTAGAAATTTTTATTTTGTTCAGCTTACTACACTCGTTAGGCCTTTCTCGTTGGAGAAGAAATAACTGAATTAGAAGTTGAAATTTAAATTTGAGAAGTAAATTAACGAAATTGTTCAGCCGCGAACGTAAACCTTTGTCGCAACTGAAGGAATTTTCCGGAACTCAAGTGGCTCTTCGCGTAGACCACCATGAATAGTCCTATACCTCGAAATTCGCGTCAACGCAGGGCCTTTTTTTGTCTGTCAATTCTAGCGTGGAGCGGTTCCAACGTAAACACGTGTTTCCCATAAACTACCCAACGATCTCGCATCGCATTCCGTAACGAATGAGAAGAACGGTTCTTTTTTTTTTCTTAACCATCACCCCTCTCGCCGGGGTTCTCGGGAGATCTTAGCATATCGAATAAAGAGTCGAGTCGTTGATCTAGCGCGGTACAGATCGTGCGTCGGGCACTCGTCGTTTTTTCGAACAAGTCCATTTCTCCGGGCAGCGACGGTATAGATCGCGAGTAACGTCGCAACGTGCATACGATTAACGACATCGCGCACCCGTGATACCCAAACATTACACAACATTGCGAGGAGACACTTAACTCCTCGTAGCTGGTGTTGCCCCTGGCACGCCCAACGAATATCGCGCACGGCCTGCATATCGTATCCTGGGCGAGTGAGACTCTGCACTCCTTGCTCGGATGGGCTCAATTAGAGCCACTCGATTCACACTTCGGTGTTCGGAATCGCGCGGAGACCAGTTCTCCGTCTCAGGCCGTGCTCTCGTATACACAACATCGCGAGAAGACATTGCACTCTCCGCACGATATCGCAATCAATCGTACGCAACACACGCACAATACATACATATAACCGCTCGCACCTTCACGGTTCATTGCAAAAAATTAATCATATTTCAAGGGGTTTTTTATGCTGCATGGCTTTTTCCCATAATCGTATCGTTCGAGCCAATAAATAGTATTAATCTTTCGGTTCAATTCAGTCTAATTTATTTACCAAATTTCCCTCCTCAATCATATCACGATCAACACATTGAACCACGAGATTTCTCCATGTTGGAGAGATTTCGACGATACAGAAATTATGGTTTTCGATTTAGGATATAAAGGAACTAAAACAACTAGAACGATTAGAATGAAGATACACAAAATAATGGAAATGCGCAAAATACACAAAATACTTGAAATAATTGAAGTATGCAGCAATAAGTACTTCGTTACGCTAAGTCGCACACAATTTGTAACAAACTCTAACTCATATGTGTAGTATCATAGTTTTGTAGGACTTTAGTTTTAAGAACAGGAAGAGTGTGGTAAAAGAGAGAGAGCGTTGACGTACAAAAGCCAGACCCGACGACCTGGCGATCAGCCGATGCGTCGCCAATGCTTCTAAGAGCGTGGTGGAAGAAAAGAAAAGGGCAAGCACGGGTTTTTCTCTGGCGAAAAGCAGGCAGAGTTGCAAAGAGAGTCAATAGTGTTGTTGCGAGTCGAGTGAGAGTAGTTGCGTTTTAGTTTAGACATAGTATTGTAACCTTATATAATCTTTAATCCTAATAAATTATATATATTGTAATGTTCAGCTAGAGACAGAGTTATTTATGATTTTTACGAATCGAAACAGTCGGTAGGTACCGCGACACAGAGTCGATTCGTGGTCTCTTTTGCTCCAATTCTAATGAAAGGGACCAACAGAGCTATACCATATTTACGCTTCGGCTTATTGTAACGCACATTACTCTCGCATTATAATCAACATAGGACTCATGCGGAATTAATTATGGGCGATTGGTACACTACGAAAATGTATAGCTATAGGTATGAAAAGTTTTTACCGGGAAAACGAGAAGTTAATTTGAGTTTTAGTTTTCGATTGGTTACGATGGTGCATCAAGAAAATCAATTTCTTTGATACTTGGACCGACAAGTTCAATAGAAGGGGCATGGAGCGAAGTACGCAACACGCAGAGAGACAGAATTCAAATAAATGCGTCGCGCGGAAAATGGAAGAAAACATAAATAGAATAAAATTGAGTGAAGCACGAGAGATTTGTGGAAGCATTAGGTTAAACGCTTACATCAAATTATGACTAATAGCTACAAATATTGATAATCCGTTGGAATACTTTGCAATTAGTGTAGATAAAAATTGGAAAATAAAATTTTTGTATTAAAAAAAAATTATTCATAACAAAGTATTCGCAAACAAAATATTCACATTCGTGAAAATATTAAATTAGCACATAGATCGAATTATGATTAATAAGAATAGTATTCATTCTTTAGATTAATTTTTAATTAGTGCGAATGAAGATTGAAATTTGAAATTTTTCTACTCAAGAAATTTGAAACATAGTGAATTCAGGAAATTATTTGAAAAGTGCAATTTGTCAAGCAGATTACAATAATTTTAACTAGTAAAATGAAAATGAAATGTTAGTGAAAAATTGTATGGAACATAATTTGAATACAGATGACCCGGTAAGTTCAGAAATCAGAGTAGCTGCGTTTGTTGTAATGTTATGCAAATGAAGTAAATTAATGCTGTAACTCGCGACATAATTAGGTATTACGAAATTAAAATTTATACTAAATGCTTTTAAAAGACATTTAAAAGACAAAAACTATAATTAGGGAAAAGATACCATTGTTGCGCCCGATACACCGCAGTTGTTTTGGGTTAACTTCACGGGCTTGTAAAGCCCGTTACGCGATACGTGACGATGTAGTCGAGCGCTGGCCATTGTGAAATTAATCACTCAAGCCTCACTGAAATTATAAAAATGATTGAACTGCTAGTTGGTTGCAACACTAACTATTTAGGTTTACTTAGTGACAAAATGTACTAGTGTAGTGTGGATTGATGTGTTAGACATGGTGTGATTCGTTCGAACCTCTGGTTGTTGTGTCTCTTGTAAAACTCTTGGAATACCCTGCTCCGTAGTGAGTGTTTGTGTTTTCATATATTAGGTGTTAATTTTCTGATGAGATGCGTGTTTTGAGGAGTGTGTTGGTAGGTATGTTTTGGAATCATGTCGGATTAAGTGTGGGAGGTCTTACAAATTTCCAATGGACGGTAGAACTGTCACCTAACGGTGAATTTATTGCTATTTTTCGGCGGACTGGCACATCTGGTGTCCAGGTGACTCGATGGCTTAGTGGAAATAAACTAATTTAGTAGAAATTTCGCTTGTAGGGCTCGATAAACGGATTATAGGTATAAATTTTACTGTTGCTTTCATCCGCGAAGGAACAACCATAATACTAGATTGTTAAAAAACATTCATTAAACTTTGAACAACGAGTAGCGATTTAATTCCTCTGTAAAAATAAATCTATGTACAAAGAAACAGCGTCGACTTTTATCTTGTTTAATTTCACTTCTTGAGGGGTTAATAAACTATACTGTAATTAGACCGATATCTTAAGTAAAATCAGAAGTGAAACAATTGCTGAATCGAGTTCCCCGATGGTATCTAAGCGATTACGGCTTAATGTAATGAATTACAGGAGCCTTACATTTTGCCTGCCTTGAAATTAGCGCTGCAACATGGTAGACGCAATTTATTTCCAGCGGAGGTCAAACAATTTAAGTAAAAATACGTACAGGCTGTTAAAAAATCTTAGGTCGTGATTAGCATTAGTGAATTTTATATCCTCAGATCAATAGAGATTTGTAACAAAATATCCACGCAAAAATGTCCCTTACCGACTTCTTTAAGGTCATTATTTTTTTTTAATCGGATCGTGTTCTACTTGTCAAAAGGACCAAACTTGTGAAAGGAACCAAATGTCGTCATCTTAAAAAATGGAAAGTACACATATGTGAGTTTTGCCTTTTAAATATTTAAATACGTTTATCTTGTACATCGAATCCGACACCAAAGAATAGATCCATCTTGATTGATATTTCGCAATAATATAGCTTGCTTGCCAATTTGAATGTGACCACTATTATTTTGTAAACACATTTATAATCAGGATTTTATATCATTACAAATTTTTTCATGAAAGTCAGACTCATTTTGCAGGTTGTGAAACGCGTTAGTTATACGGACTCCTAATTGTTTTGTGGCGGCTCTCCTGCACCTACCACTAGAGGGACATACGAAATATGACTTTCTCGAAAGCACTCGCTCCAACTACCTCGTCCATATATATACCGCCTTTAACCTTCCTCCCAATATCCCTAACGTCTAAGGCAGGGCCTGCAAGGTAGCCTTACTGATGGGTCCACTAGCAGGCCAAGGACGAAACGCGCAACACCCTTCCATTTCCTATCCTATCCCTTCTCCACAGCTCCACAGTTGGATACTTCTTATTTGTTGACCCGATCGGTATACCAACCCTTTCACTGTACCCCAAATTGAGAAGTCAAAAAGATTTAAATCGGGTAAACGCCGAGGTAATAGTTTCGATGCCAGTCTTCGATGTATCCAATGTGATCCAAACTTATTCATTAGAAATTGTCGGGTCGGTCTACTGAGGTGTGGTGATGCACTATCATACATAAAATAAATGTATCTACATCTTTCACGCGTTACGATATGTCGTTATTCATTTACTAAATACGAATGCAGAATATTAAGGTAATATGCATTAATTAAGCAGTTTGGAAAAAGATGAGACCAATAATTTGAATTAATTGAAAAGCCACCTTGGTTAAAATTTTGTGTTACATCTTTAAGATTCCAGTAACTCCATGACCTAATGTTTTATCGTGCAGCTTGTGCAAGGCTTGGCTTAAGAAACTATTCTCATGTGTAAAAAGCACGTTTTCCAGACAACATGTATTTTCCTGTGTATTTCGAAGTACCCAGTGACAATACACTTCCTCCTTGTTGCACGATCGTTAATTTCGGAGTGCCTGAATCCTTTAAATTCGATACGGCCGAAAACCTTCTTCTCGATTTATACGACGCATTGTCTCATGTGAAATACTGATATAGCGAGCCATTGTGTGTAGACCCATTAATAAATGGGAACGTGCAAGTGCAATCATACGTTCTTCTATTTGCCAATGCACTTTGGATCGCCCAATTTCCTGATGAGAGAATGTAATATAGACTCTCCGCTTCCAAACCGCCGATCTAATCTTTCAAAATCTGGTCGATCAGGAACTTAAGCTTCTTCGCGATATCTTTCGCTACGTCTAAACCACTCTTTATATATTTGACGTGCCAAAGCATAGTTACCCAACTCCTCGTCGATCGCACGAAGTATTAGCCAAATATTTTTATATCGTACCGTTTTGAACGTATAATGAATTCTATAGGAATCACAGACAACAATCTAAAGCTGGATAGACAATCGAGGTGTAAACTGATCAGAAAATAGGGATAGATACGCTGAACTGTGTTTATATGATTTTCGGTGCTTCAACAATTTGTATATATTTTTGCTGTGCGAGTTTTTACATGTAATACACCACAATTACGTTTGAAATATTCATCTATTATGAACAAAATTCATCACCGTAGGTACTAATAATTCAACATCAGTATCTGGCGAAACAGATGCAGTAATATATATGATTCCTTTGACAAGTATGGTCCTTGTGACAAGTTAATTATGATACAATTAAAAAGAGTGATCTTGAAACAGTCGGTGAAGGATATTTTTACGGGAACTTTTTTTGACAGATTTTCATCGATCCGGGGATGTATAGCACACCTATGCTAGTCACGTCAAAAGATTTTTTGATACTCTGTATAATTTCTGCTAATAGGAACTTATAATCGATAAGAGGTTAAAACAATAAAAAATACTAAAATTGCTTTTCCGGGGAACAAGGGAAACTTCGGTTTAATGTAAATTTGTACAATTCACGAAAGCGAACCACGGTTGGCTGGAAAGAATGTGGCAGAAGGAAATAACTTGATAAGTTCGTAATGTGGGGTCCGAATAGAATTATAACGTTATGGTTAAGAGCATTGAGGATTAAGTAATTTAACACCGGGCCATGCGAGACGCGGATGGTTTGCAGACGAACGACGATGACCTGCGAAACCGCGTCCCAAGCATTCGAGGGTAGTATTAGTTAAGCTAAGTTTATTGTTTAGGTTGGGGTGCGAAAAAGAGAGAGAGAGAGTGAGCGAGAGAAAAAGAGGAATTATTGGCGACAAGGGCGGCCGTCAAAGGAAAAGCAAGGTGTGTCTTTTGGGAAGTCGAAGAGAGTAGAGACTTTAGCGGAAGTATATAGCGTAGGATAGCGTGGCATCGAGTAAACGTATTTAGGATATTTAGCGTAGCTTAATTTAGTGCGACTTCGATTTAGTTAAATATATATATATATATATATATATATATATATATATATATTACATTACATTATAGGCGACTTTGATTTTGCAAACCTTTCAATCCCACAGTAATATTAAAACGTTTGAAAACGTTAGTAAACGCTCGTATGACTGAAACTGCGGTTAATATGGATTAGTGCAAAATGGTCACTGGCTACGAGAAATTAATCATCAAAGACGCTGGTCAATTAATGTGTGGTGTACAATCATACGGCAACAAATAATTCGATCTTATTTCATTGACAGCACTCTTACTGATCAAAAATATGATACGTTCTTAAGAAATACATTACCCAATTTATTATAAAACGTATGATTAAGCATTCGTCAGACAATATGGTATCAGTACGATGGATGTGCAACACACTATGCTCGAAGGGGGAGAAGTACACTTGATGAAATATCCCCAAATGAATGGATAGAACGCGGAGAAACTATTTGCTGGCTAGCACACAATCCAGATTTAACGCCCCTAGATTTCTTCTTGTGAGGAGCGTTGGAAAATATTGTGTATGGAAATACACCAACAACTCTGGAAGATATAAAGCAACTAATTATTGGAACGTGTCCTACAATAGACAGTTCAATAATAAGACGCGTAGGGGACGCAACAGTTCAAAGACTACAACGTTGCAACGGTGCAGATGGCCGACATTTCGAAGATGCTTCATGGAAACAGTTAAATATCTGAGAAACGGTAAGTATTAGGACAAACGTATTTTAGTACTTTTATACTCAGAATACGCCAATATGTCGAAATCGAACATAAAGAATTGGACATTCCATATAAAGAAAAACGAAGTTGAGCTTCATATCTCCTCTACATATCCACTTGCAAGAATACCATTTATGCCATATTATACACTTTCTTCAACCCTATAACATCTGTAAGAAACATTTTCTCGTATTGTTTGAAATAATCAAGACATTTAAGTGGGCAGAGTTCGTGAAACACACTGTACATTACATTAACTGGCGTACGGTTGCAAAATTAATCATATAAGCTGTAATTAAGGGAGGAGTTATTGAGATCGATTCCGTGTATTGCATTCGAGGAAATCTCTATTCAATCTTGTAAGTAGAATTACACGTGAGGTGTACACATTGCCCTTGTGTAATTATTATCCTTCTTTCATGCTTATTCATTTCTCATTGTATTTTTATTCATATTCATCACGATTATTAACTAACTATGCACAAGTTTGACACACTAATTTTTATAGTGCTGTTCCATTTCTGTAAATGTTCATGTAATCAATTTCCCAAATGTCTCATATAATTTAGATTCATGTCTGATGTCTGAAACAAAACGACACTAAAAAAGTGATTTTTAACTCATTTGGAACTAACAATATGATAGCAAATGGTTTTGCAGGTGATGAAAGTGGCATATATGGTGTACACGATGTAGAAAACTGCACAATGTTGACTGCAATTGTAAACAAAACACAAATGAAATTCAGTAACATACAGTAGGACCACCTATAATGTGACGGATACATCCTGTGTTATAGGGATTACACACTATACGAGACCTAAAGTACAAAAAGTTAGAACTGATGTAATAAGAACTCTTTTTTTTAATATAATAGAAATTGTTGCGGCAAAGTTGTAAAATCATAAAGGCCAATGGATATAGTTATTCACTCTTCAAAATATTATTCCTCGTTCGTTCTAATTCGGGTTATTGGTCGGATAATTAAATTATTTCTTCGAGCATGCAATTAGATTTCCCAAGTCCAAGGGCCCTTATAACTTTACAAATTCTATGATCGCTGTACGAAATATACGGAATTTACGCGTACGGCACCGAAGGGTCACCTCTCCATACTTAATCGCAATCGTTAGTGGGGCGACAATATCTTGACCAATCACCCATATAACAGTTGCCATTTGAATATTCTCATGGAATTTTGATAAACCAATCTGCGTATTTTAACCCCTGCAACGAGTCCATCCCCTAAATCCAGAGTTCAGCTGCCAGTTGAATAGAAAAGTTAGCGGCAGTCTTGATAGAAGAACCTACCTAAAACCATTTTTACAATCAGAAATTTTGAAATTCACCATGTTAAAGAAAGCTCAACCAGTCGTGTCCAAGTCAAAAGAAGTTTCAGAGACAGGCACGGTGCAACAGAAATTATGATGTATTTCATTTTATTTTTAAATATCGAGGACGTAAATTTGAATCATTTTATGTACAAAATAAGTTAAAGTAAAAGGGCATTAAAACTAAAATCTAATCACTGTCGAAATCGCTTGTAATTAAATTCTACCGACATTACCTTTTAAGTGCAGGTCGGTGAAATTTTCTTCAGCTTCATGATTTGTGTGTTCTTCGTTTGATAATGTATCTGCTTGTATCATTTCCTTAAGAAGAATCTCACTTTTATAGTTATTTTCTGAATTTTTCTGATTCCTAAGGTACAGAAGCAAATCATCTTGCAATTTTTTTTTGAATTCATAGTTTGTATATATTGATGAGGACCGCGATATTCCGGGGGTTAAACAAAACCTTCTTATTGCACAAGAATTAATGCAAAACTTTTATTTTAAATCAATTCAAAAACGTATATGTTTTCGAGAATGGATAAGCAAAACTCAGAATTCTTATTAGGAAAGAAGCACTGCACATGGAGAGGAAGGACAATCTATCCATGCAAGCGAGATGGAATTAGCCTTTGTACGTCGGGAGTTGAATATTTTCAAGGAAAAGGAACTAATGGAGAAGGAAGTGCTAATATTAAGGAGAGAAGTTGAACTCGTGAGAAGTGTAAACCACCTCAGCGTGGCCGAAACACGAATGGAGAAGGGTACGAAAACGCCCATGGATAGTAGATAAACTAATATAACAGACATTGCAGATTTACTTAGTAATTACAGTAGGAGCCAAATGGGTTACGACCACTGGGAGAAACAATTAAGCCTGTTAAGTGCATCGTATGAATTGAAGGATGACCAGGTGAAAGTGTTGATTGAGATGCGGTTAAAAGGAAAAGTGCTCGAATGGTTTTATTCTAGACTTGAACACATAAAGATGCCAATAGATCATCTACTGTGTGGGCTGAAGAGTATGTTTCACCATCAGTCAAGTAGACTACTTCTTCGACACCAGTTTGAGGAAAGGACATGCAAGAGAGGAGAATCTTTCCATGAATACCTTCATGAAAAATTAATTCTGGGGAACTATGTGCCAATATTAAAGGATGAGATGCTGAAATATGTAATCGATGATATCGCAGATGTAAGCTTGAGGAACCAGGTCCAAATCCATCGACTCCGTTCCGAAGCCCAATTGATGGAGACGTTCGAGAAGGTGACGCTGCGTGACAGAGGTCACATCATTGCGGGAGCTGAAAGGCAGCCTAGCGGAAACAACCACTAATATGAGATGAAGCAGCATGTACTGTTACCGGGAAAGAATGATACCAGGAACAGCCCTCGACCGAGAATAGGTAAAGAAGAGCAGACAACGAATAGACGCTGCTATAATTGCAGTTTAATGAATGTCTTTTTTATGCAGATCTTGTCAGTTGCTTTAAACGTGACGGGAGGGGTCATGTCATCAGCAAATGCCCGAAGTGTGTGAATATAGCTCGTAATGACAATCGGCATGTGTGCCGAGAAAATTATAAAAACGTGTTGTTAAATGATTATGGAATAACAGCAATAATTGATACTGGTAGCGATCTATCGTTGAATCATGTAAACTGTAAATGAATATAGTAAGTCAAGATGGCCTGAATTGAGACACAGCGATGTTAGATTTAAAGGGCATCGGTATAGCTCATATTGGAACAGTATGAGAACTCGCTGTAGAGATAACAGTCGATAAAGACCGCTATGCAATGAGTTTATTTGTAGCATTAGATTCTTTATTACAAAATCCTGCCCTTCCTGTTCGTAGGGTACATAATGAAAATCAATTACATAATCAGTTAGCTGAATTACTAAGATCAGATTGCATGCCGAAAGTAAATGAAATTGCTTTTTCTCACATTAAAGGCTCCTCAAATCCATGTGCGGTTTCACGTTCAATTTTTAATTGTAAGTATAATCCTGATAGAACAAAGGACATAGCGGTAAACATGAATTTAATTCTAAAAGACGATGTTTCCCAATGTACTGTGGCGGCCCTCCTATACCTGCCACCAGAGGGGCAAACTAAATAGGACTTTTTCGAAAGTTCTCACTCCAACGACCTCGACCATATCTATACCGCCTTTAACCTACCTTCCAATATCCTAACGTTTAAAGCAGGACCTGCAAGGTAGCCTTACCGATGAGTCCATTAGCAGGGGCAGGACGAAACCGCACACCCTTCCTTTTTCCTATGTTTCCGCCTCTCAACAGCGCCACTTCAGTATTAAAAGCCGAAACGCTTATCGGTAATAGAAAGAGAACAAGTAAATTCGCACGGAGATGCATTGTGTCGCAATCCTCTTCCAACCGAGTGAGAGAGAATGTGTGTGCGTCATGCGACAGTTCCTTGCGAGCGGTAGTCGCAGGTACAGTAGGATTCCCGCGAATTTCCCTGCTTGTGGCACTCCGGAGCAGGCCAGTCTTGCACCATCCTCGATATTCCTCGTGTTGCTCCAAGCGAGTCCGCTGCTGTCAGAAACCGAAACAGGGAACCTGCTGGGGTGTCCCTTCACTTACACTACACTCGAAAAGTAAGCCATTTACCGCTTCACGTAGTTCAGAAGAAGACCAGGCAGGTCCCTGACTCGGTTTCCGGCAGCATCGAACGGACTCGCTCGGAGTCATCGAGGCACAGCGACGTCAGCGATGGGAACCTCTGCCGCCACAGCACGAGGAATATTATGGAGTGGAGGACGGTGCAAGGCTCTTTTTGGCCTTCCTGCTCCGGAGTTGTGTGGACTTCCCACAAAAACGCGGCAGCAGGCAGGCAGTAATACTTTTCGGAAATCTTTTGATTGACCTAGAGCTACTACAATGAACAAGTGTAAGTAATAGTAACATTTTAGTAAGAGCATCATTTCGCCGATAGTTTATATTGTAAAATTGTATAAAAGCTGTTAATGAAACCACTAAGTTATACCTGCAATATTGATTGATATGATATTTTTATATGGTATTTTTAAAAAATTGTTTGGTACTTAGTCGCAGGTTATAACTCATGGTTGAAACCATAGTTCTAGCTATAAACCAAAATTCTATTCCTTTACGAATTTTATATTAATACATTTGTGGATATAATTCTTACCTTATGAATTTTACAGTACGTTTCCTGAATCTCAATGTTCCCGTTTTGTGAACTTATAAAAATAGAGACGATTTTCTCAAAAGACACGTACTTACTTTTACCACGGAGCAGGAAGTGATATACGATTGAAGTTCCAAAAACAATAGTAATATTAGTTTTGATGCATACACCTGCGAAACTTCTGACCATAAGCAAAAGAGGAGAAATGAAATACTCAAGCTGCCAAGATACTGTTTTTAAGAAGCTCTGAAACCATATAAATTAGTAATAAAACACTTGAATTTTCAATTCGTTAGAAGTTAGAAATTTTAAAACTTTAATTAAAAAATTGCAAAACTTTTATAATTTAAATTTCAAGATTTTATAAATTATATTTAACGTTTACGAGACGTCTGTGCATATAAAATGCAGTTATCTTTTATAGATAAATAGAAAAAAAAAGAATTGGGAGAAACAGAAAGGCGGATGTTGATTCCGTAATAGTTTATAATGTTATATATAAAAATTAATTCGGTGCTTTTACATCGAATTAGCCAATTCAAAACCCCTATCATATATCAAAACATGAATTTTTTAGTTGCCCTATAAATGGAAAACAGTCATTTAAAGTTCAACAGTCATCCAGCATAAGATATTGTGTTTGGCTTTGTATAAGTGAACATTGAATTTGTAGAAAAAAGGTACCGAATTAATTTTTACACCTAATCGTTCAGCACGTTGCCATGACGTTTCAATCCTGTACTTAAACTAAACTATACATTGAGGTAGTATTAAAACTTCAATCATGAAGTCATTAAAAAATGTTAAAAATCTGACCCTGTAAAAGAGAATTCTTATAAGTATATTAACGAGACTTGTCAGTGCTCAAAGTTTTTACAGAATCGATGAAGGGAAGGTCTTCCACTTTTCTCGTGAAACTAAATATTCTCTTCGGAAAGCTTTCAAAAGTCAACATTTCTACGAAAGTTTCGGAACATTCTAAATTAAGATTGAAATTTTTAAAAAAGTCCATTCATGATCTCTTAGACTACTTTCTCCTCGTTAAAATAGTTTCAAAGATCAAAGTATTAATAAAAAAAAGTTAAAAGAGATAGTCGAACGTTTTGTAACGAGATCAATATATTACCAAAGATACTAGGTTATATTGGAAACAGTCGTATTGCATTAACGAGGTATCTTGCAAAAATTTCCTGTCGTTTTGCCTTCATGTTCTCTTTAGAGGTGTATATATGTGCAAAAACAACGGTAAATATATAGAAAGATAAAGAAGACCCATAGTACCGATCGTACGAAACTAAACGCCTTTAATGTAAGTACACTATCGTTCATAAGTATTCAGACATTTGTCTCAACCTAATCAAAATGTTTAGGCATATTGTCAGAAGGTTCGAAAGTATTGTAAACATCTCTAATCAGTGCCCATAGCATGCAGAAAAATTAACGATAAGGTACATTATACATATATGCTAAAAAGGTTTCGTTGTCAAGTGAGGAGTCAGCAGCGCAAAAAGTGACGGGCAATATTTTGAAGTTATATGATAAAAAAGGAGGAGAAATGAAGGTGGCAGTAATTGAGAATACGAGGACAGAGAGAGAGAGAGAGAGTACGGACGATGAAAAAAATATAGGAAGGGGGGAGCGGGGAACGGAAAAAAGGGAAGGTTTTGAATAGTAAAGAGTTTGGTAGACGTTAGGACGAAGAAGAGACAAGAAGGACAGAGCGGTAGGAGGGACGCCTTGTGAAGAATAGTTAAGACTAGTAAGTGGGACGAAACCATCGATAACTCGACGCTAAATCATTGCAGGCAGGACATGAATAGGTTGAGACAAAAGGAAGGAAGGGAGGATATACAAGAAGAAAGTAGGAAGGATAAAATAGAGGAACAAAGGAACGCTAGAACACTAAGAGAAAAAGAACGGGGTGCAGAGAGATGGGTCGAGGAAAAAATAGTACGAGGTAATTTAGACAGCTGGTATGAAAGAAGGGACGAAAAGGAAAGAGAGCAGCACAGAGGAATGGAAAACGTGACGGAAAGGAGAACGGAAAGGGAACAGGAATAACGAGAGAGGAAGAGGAAAGGAAAGAAGTATCGGGAATAGAAGATTTGACGTTTCTCATATTGGAAAAATTCTAAACGGTGGAGAAATTATTGAGAAACGAAACGAAAAATGGAGAAAAGAATTAGAAACATTAAGGAGAAATGTATGCAGATATAGAAAGGTTTATGGAGGATTTGAAGAAAAACGAGAATAAAAAGGAAAGGGGTAGAAGGGAATTAAAAGAAAGAATGGAGGAGCTGAAATAGAGGGTAAATAGTATGGAAAGCGAAAGGAATGAAAGGGAAAAGAGAAAGATAAAAAACGAATAGGAATAAATAAAGAATAAGATAAGGGGGATGGAAAGATGGAGAGAAAAGAGAGAAAGGGAGGGACGAAGAAGGAATATAATAATAGGGGGTACAGTAGGGTTGGGGGGAATGGAGAAGAGACGGTGAGAAGGGTCTTAGAAAATGTAGGGGTAGAAGAGAAAGTGGAAAATGTGGCAAATATAGGCAAAAGAGGGGATATGATAAGAGTAAAAATAAGTAAATTGGACCGGAAAATTGGGATCATGCAAGACAAAAGTTAACTCAAAGTGGAAAAAGAAAGGATAAAAGATGATTTAACCATTACTGAGAGGAGAGTGTAATGGAAATTAATGAAAGGGCAGAAGAGGAGAACAGGAAAGGAAAAGTAGCGAGGAAAGGACATGGGAATATATGGATAGATGGGAAATGGTGGAGATGGAATGAGGAAGAAGAAGGGATTAAGTTATTGGAAAAAGAGAGGGCAGCGGCGAGGGACATGTAGGAGAAGGGGGATGTAGAGTAGTAAAGGTTAGGGGAATATGAGGCGGAAAGAAGAAGGAAACGTAGAAGGGGACAAAGACGGAAAAAGGATGGAAGATCTCCTTCTGGAGCGTAGCAGGTTTAGGAAATAAAAATAGAGAATTCTGGAGACACTTTAAGGAGTGGGATCTGATAGTTTTGATAGAGACATGGATGGAGGAGAAGGGGTGGAAAGGGATAAAAAATAAGCTACCAGAGGATATTCCAGGGAAAGGCAAAAGCCAACACGAAAATCAGGAAAAGAAGAGGAGCAAAAGAATAAGGCAAGTATGCCCAATGAGCCCACACTTATTTAACGTATTAATAGCAGATTTGGAAGAACATTTCAAGAATGGATGGAGAGGGGGGGGGGGGGTACCAATTGGAGGGGAGACGATTTACAGCCTGTCTTGCGCAGACGACGTGGTAATTTTGGCGGAAAGGGAGGAGGAAATGGAAGAAATGATTAAAAGATTAAAGAAGTATATCAAGGAAAAGAATTTAGATCTGAACACAGAGAAATCGAATGTTATGAGATTTAAGACTTGCGGAGGAAAAATTAAGAAGATAGAATGGAGATGGGAAGATAGAAGAATAGATGAAGGCAAGGAAACTACATACCTGGGTTACAAAATGAAAAGAAATGGAAAGCAGAAACGGCAGGTACAGGAAAGGGCAAAGAAATCAGCAGCCTCGATAGGGCAGGTATGGGGTCTATGGGAAAGAGTATTTGGCACAATATGGAAGGGAAAAATGTGGCTCTATGATAAGCTAATATGGCCAATAATGAGCTACGGATTGGAAATATAAGCATGGGACGAGAGGACAGAGATGGAAAAGATGCACGAGAGATGCCCGAGATCGATCCTAGGCGTGGATTGGAACAGGCCAGGATACATGGCAAGGGAGGAGACACAAAGAGGAAAGATGAAAATCAGAGCGAGGCTTAGAGCATGGAATTTTGAAGAGTGATTGAAAAGAGAAGAAAGTGTAGAATTATCAAAACTGTGCTGGGAAGATCTAGAACGAAGAGAGAGGGAGGAGAATCAGGTGGTAGGGTGGAGCTGGAAAAGAAGAACCTGCATCAGAGAATGGGGGATAGAAAGCATAAAGGGAAGAGAAGGAGGAAGAGGAAAGGTTTTGAGTAGAAATAGAGCAAAAGGAAAGATAGAGGAAGAGGAGAGACAGAACCAAAGAGAGAAGAAATGGGAGAAAGTATGTAAATCGAGGAACACCAAATGTTATAAAGTCATTAAAGAACAAGGATTGCCAGAATACCTGGAAAACAAACGTGGCAAGATAAGGAAGAGGAGAATAGCAAGGTTCAGGCTGGGTAACGAGACAAGTGAAGGAAAATACTGGCTAAAAGATCACTATCTTTTGGAGGGTATGTAGATTATGTGGAGAAGAGGCGAAGAGCTGGGAACATATGTCACGGGTGTTTGGAAGGATCGATGAAGGAATAAGAGGATGGCAAGGAAATATGATAAGCATTTTGGAAACAGAAGGAGTAGGAGAAAAATGTATGGAATGTGTAGAAGGGAAGAGAGCAAGAGAAGAAGAGAAGACTGAACAGGAATAAAGGCAACACACGAAGGAAGGAGTGGCTAATAACGGAGAGAGAGGGGGGTACTTAGTGCAATAGTGAAGCTGAAGATAGAGTAAATATCGCCAAAAGGTAGCAAAAGGTTAAGTAGTTATAGATAGTAGTTATAGTAATATTAAAAAAAATGACGTAGATTAAATATACGAAATAGGTATAGAGACATATATGTATATAATTAATAGATGTATATAGAGATATATAATAGGTAACAAGATATATGACGCTAAGGAGGACAGAATTTATTTTTGTAAGACAAGGAAACCATCGTAATCCTAACAGGAAATCAATAAAGATATATACATACATGTGTGTGTGTGTGTGTGCGCGCGCTAAAAATCTGACCAACAAATGGATCAAAATGGAAGTTAACTAATCTCAAACTAAAATAATGAAAAATTCTAGGAACGCTTTGGCCTCATATTTACATATAACGACTAATTGAAATTTCATAAAATTTACATCATAAATACTTCTAGAACGCGACTGAAAATGTATATCTTAATCGTCGAGGGATATCAACATTAATATAATACTAACAAATTACGTTTAAAGATAATTGAAGTCACGATTTGTGCAATATCAGCCATGCTACAATTATTGTCTCCTTATTTAATCTAATTGACGTTGAATGTTTTTTTAATTCATTCATATTAACATTATAGGATTGTACGAAATAAAAGCAAAGGTAAAAGATACAATCCAATGTATTACTTGAAGTTTATTTCATCAACTTCCAATAATGTGAAAGTGTAATACGTGAAACATCCAGATAATTGTGGACAGTGGCGTATTAATGGACTAGATTCCAATCGCGACGCTATACGATAGAGAGTTAACGATACCGACAAAATTAGGTAGAAAAATACAAGTTGCGGCATGTTACGCAGTTCGACTTTTTGTCCTTATATAAGAAGACTTTGGGTCGAAAGATAGCTAATTCGAAAGGAGAAGCTACAATGCAGCGCGCTCTGGTCCCGATTTCATTCGGAACATTCTCTTCGACTTAAAAGAATGCTTAGATTCGATAGTTGTTAAGCTGTCAATTTTTGCCCCACTTTATAATGCTGGTATTACTATTTATCAATGTGATTAAACTACGATCAAAGCGCGCTGCGTTGAACCCTTCCCTTCAGAATGAAATATTTCTTGACCCAAATTCTTCTTATAAATAGACGAAAAGTTGTGTCCCGTAATATCCCGTAACTTACATTTTTCTTCTAATTTTGACGGTAGTGTCAACTTTCTGTCGCATCGCGCGGCCGAGAAGTCACGTGATTGCTGTTGCCCCTTCAAGAGGTAGTGTCACCACGTGACTTTCAAGATTTGGCAGGCATAGTAGATTTCGTTACAGTAAGAGTATTATCTACAAGCATGTGGCTGCCTGATGAATACGAGATGGAGCCACTTTCACTTTTATTCATGAATACGTAAAGAAATTCTGAACTGTTTATTGCGCGAAAGGGCGGGAAGAGGGGAAATCGTTTCAAAGCAGCAAATTTGTCATGAATCGTCAATAGCTTTTGTTACCTTTCAATTGATATTATTTTATTATTTTATTCCATTGGCTGAAATTTACTTTACCGGATACCGAATTGTAAGTGTCTTTTTGGATGATTTGGTAGACTTTGATACGTGGAATGCGAAAATAATATTTATAGTGTCTGAAATGCATGGAATCAAAAGTTATATGTGTTTAAAAATGCTCGATTTTATAAGTCATGTTGACCGCCCTAGTGGTGCCAAGTGCATGTTCGAGTTTAAATCAGAGTCGGTTAAGTTTCGGGGTAGATTCTGAAGGGGGGGGGGGCGAGGGTCGGATCCACTGCCCCACCTATAAAATAATTATTCTTGACTTATTCTTCCCTTAAAACCACCTAGATCTTATCACCCACATACATCAATCGTAGATTGATGAAACCACAGCATTTCGAACATCCGTTCACAGGTACCAACTGTATCTATGTCGAGGACTTTACCATCGAGATTTCGGTAAAGAGTCTGGCAAAATAACGTTCAACACAGCCATTTATACCCTTAAAAAATGAAGCATAAATATTAATAATTGTGTAACGATTTTTACATGCTTAGAACCATATTTTTAGAATTATATTCAGTAAATCATACCATTTATATTTTTATGGTAACAATGTATTATCATAACTATTATCCCCAATTTTTTTAGATGTTTTAGAAACGTGCGCAATAGTTAAAAAAAATCAAAAACTAATTTTTTTGAGATATGTCGCGCGAAAAAGCAATCTTCACTTTAAAGTTTTATATGTCGTTTATGCAGTGAGTACATTACGTGATTTTTAATATTTCTACATTCGGAAAAACAATGTATACACAGAAGAAGTTGTAGATTCAGCCAACTGAAGCTATTTCATTTATTGGATCATAACAAGCGAAAGATGTATTTAGCAATTGGATTGTAAGAGTAGTCTATGGCCGAACTGTAAAACCCATACTAACTATTTTGGCAACAAGTTCGTCCTCAACACAGGTTAAATTTTTTTCTCTTACATATTTTTTCAATTGTTAACTGCTTGACAATTGTGATTCCTTCTGCAGTTTAACTATTCATATATCGTGTTAATTATAGAATTATTTAACTTCTCCAACGCCTAATAAATATTTTTATTTTAATTTAATAGTACTTATCATTAATAAATGGGGTAGGATTAAAGTTCAGTTGCGTGGCGCCATTTCATATATTTATTTGATCTAGGAAATGTTAAGTAATACTCATAAGTAGAAGAATCCGTGGCTAGAGGAGCCATCGCGTAAAATACGCTTCAAAATTATTTCTGTGTATACGTAAAGGGGTAGTCTCAAGACGTGACGTCACAGATTTCGTAGGCATGGTAGATTTCGTTACAGTAAGATCATTACCTACAAGCATGTAGCTGCCTGATGCATACGAGGCGGAGCCACATTCGATTTCTTTCACGAATGTGTAAAGTAATTCGCAGCTGTTTATTGTGCGTTATCGGGGCAAGGGGAGAAATCATCTGAAGGCAGCGCAGCGTTGCCAAGAATCAACGGCGGTGTTGTCACATTGCCGCCGTGACAATTCATCGCAATGATTGCACGAGAGCGGTTTATGGTTTGACTTTGAAGTCCACACGAAATGGTTTGGTTGCACGTTCGCGCCCCACACAAGTTAAATGTTTCTGTCTGAGATTTTTTTTCAATTCTTGACTACATGATAATATTGTTTCCTTCTGCAGTTTTACTATTCATTTCCCTTGTTAATTATAGAATTATTTAGATTCTTCGACACCTAATAAATAAATAAACTTTAATTCAATAGTACTTATCAGTAATAAATGGAGATGACTTGAAGTAAAAGTGCATCACGTCATTCCATATATTCATTTGATCTAGGAAATGCGAAGTAATACCCATAAGTAGAAGAATCCGTGGCTACAGAAACGATTACGTAAAATATGCTCCTAAATTATTTCTGTGTATACTTCAGAGTAACATATTTTTAAGATATCTTGTACATGTTTTTAAATGATTGTTACTTATTTACATATTGTATAGTTAAGGATTGAAAAAAATGTATGAGAAAAAAATGCGCTTGTCCAAGGCACGAATTTATGACCAAAATGTTTAGTACATGTTTTATAGTTTCACACCATAGTCACTCTGCCAATGTAACTGTTGTAAAATCAGTTTATTATATAATACATTAACGTATTAAATAACAAGGGATTGGCGTATCAGCCTATAATGATGTAAGAATAAGTAAAGAGCTATAAGAAACTTGAACTTTCTGCCTTGCACGCAACGACAATCACAAGTGTGCCTTTCGACTCTCGGCTATTAACTGAACACAAGGGCGAAAAAACCAAAACCCTTGTCCGCACCACGGACAACCCCTCCACAAGGCACGGCTTAAGAAGCCTGAAAGATGAGAACCATAGGCCGTAGATGCTTGACACGTTTGGCATCATCGTTGCATTCCAATAGTAACCCTTGAAATCAATTTTCTAACTTGGAAATATAGCCATGTGAAATAGCTTCAGATAAACGATAAGGAAAGTCATCGAACTCAAAAATTCTGAAACTTGATGCACAAGTAAGTACTGTAGGACCCAGTAATACTAATCTATCTTTCGTCGGTGTTAATTTTCATTTTTAGGGGGTGAAATCAATCCCCAAAGTTTTAGCATTTCTTAGTTTTCTCAGTATAACTTTATAATGGTAAGAGATAGGACAAAACTTCAACGGAATAAATTATTCTGCTTTCTTGTAATCTACAACCCTGCGGCAATAAAAGTTATCTCTATCGTTCAATTCGTTTTAAAGAAACAAATTATTTGTTTTTGTGCATAACGGTAAATTATAGAAATGATTATTATATACTAAAAAGTTTCCATTTTGAGCAATTTAACGAAATATAAAATGAAATAAAATTTTTGTTTGCGTCTTTGTTAAAAACAATTAATTACCGTTATACGCATCTTGATATGTTTTGATAGATTCTTCATTCTATTTGCATTTTTCACGTCAAAATATGTATTTTCTATTATACTTCATGGTCGAATATATATTCTATACCTAAAAATTTATATGAAAAATTGTATTACACGTATACATGAAATATATATTGCAAAAACGTCTATTCTCGAGTGATTATCGCGATCACCCTCTCCCATATATCAAATATTACTTTATTTCTTACATATTTCTTTAGCTAGTTAATGCAAACATTTTTTGAACATATATATACATGTTCAGTATGGGTGAAGAGCTTTCTGCCCGTTTGAGAGGGAGATCTTGACCGTGATGGTTCCGAATAATCACCCGAGAACAGGCGTTGCAAAAAGTTCCATATACACGTGCAGTAAATTTTTTTAAATAAAGCTTTCAAAATGAAATATATACTAGACCTTCAAATCTGATAGAACACATCTACTTTATGCTGAAAAATACAAATACCGTGATGAGTCGAACAAAAACGTAGGCATGTACGAATAACGGTAATTAATTGTTTGTAACAACGACGTAAACAAAAAAAATGATTTTATTTTATATTTCGTTAGATCGTTCAAAATTAATACTTTTTGGTATCTAATATAACCATTTCTATCATTTACCGTTATGCAATGCAAAACGGAAAATTTGTGTATTTAAAACAAATTGCACTATGAGCATACCTTTTATTGCAGTGGGCTTGTAGATCATAAAAAACTGAACTATATACCCCTTTTAAGTTTTGTCCTATCCGTTATCATTACAAAAGTATAGCCAAAAATATAAAAAAAAAACAAAAACTTTTGGGGTTGATTTCACTCCCAAAAAGTGAAAATTAACACCAACGAAAAATAGTTTTGTGTTACTGGGGACCTACACTACTTGTTTACCGAGTTTCAGAATTTTTGAGTTTGCTAACTTCCTTCGTGTAACTAAAACTTTCTCTGTTTATGTATTTTCCTTTCGAATGTAGAAATCACGTGCGCTACTCACTGCATAACGGGTGTATAAAAATTTGAAGTAACGGTCCTTTTTCGCGTTAAACACCTTGAAAAAGTTGGTTTTTGATTCTTTGAACAACGGTGCACTTTTTCAGAAAATCAAAAAAAAATTCGGGATAATAGTGTGTTATTACGATAAAAGTATAAAAATAGTGCTCTTACAACTTCATTACGAAATATGTATTTTTCAGATTTTTATAGGATTTTTCATTTTTTACACCAAAGTTTTGCAGCAAAAAAATTCGAACACATTCTTCAACATATATTACCATATATCACTTTTCAAAATGTAAAAGAAATGATTGTACAACTACATTGTACTCTGTCTATAGGTGTGCGGGGGACGCGTTGCGTCTACTAGACAGCGCCGTTCGTTTCGCTTTTCTGTGCATAAACATATCGCGGTGCCGCTTGCTGGGCTCAAAACAAAACGAGGTGCGAGCTATTGCAGTGGCGAAAAGCGTGGCGGCACACGTATAGACAGGCTTCAATGTGTAGTAGTACAGCGAGCTGCTGCTACACTCGCGCCAACTCTCATTGGGTCTTTCCGATTAGGTGCCTCCTCGCGGAGAACAGCCGAACTAAAGTTTACACGTTTTTGCTCTGTATCATCATCAATATGGCGAAATCTCACGGGAAAGCATGCTTTTTCGGGGTTCGACTTTTCGTTCGTATATAAGAAGATTTTGCGTCGAACGATAGCTCATTTGAAAGGGGAGGCTTCAATGCAGTGCGCTCTGGTCCTCATTTCATTGAGAACATTCTCTTTGTATACGAAAATTGCTTAGATTCGGCGACTGTCTAGCTGTAAATTTTTGCTCCACATTCCCACGCTCATATTATTGAGCATCAACATAATCGGATCAAATGACGACCAGAGCGCACTGCATTGAAACTTTCTCTTTTGAATGAGCCGTATTTCGATCCAAAATTCTCTTATATGAGGACGAAAAGTCGATCCCCGCAAACCCATATTGTTGGCTCATTTTGCCCCTAATTTATTAACTGCACCTATCAATCGGAATTATTCCTAGGAAGCTTCATAAGCAAAAAGGTGATCAATTTGACATAGAATGGCACGAAAGAAAATAGGTTACTAACATCTATTGAAAAATAAATATCATAGAAATTATATCGTATTTGATATTGTTTTTATCAGAAATGTCTTACGAATAGGTTAATTAAATTTTCATTAAAAAAAGACTGAAAATAAAGGTCTGTCATTGTATTATAGTTGTTGCGCCCATACAACAGCGAGACAGTGTATTAAAGGAAAGTTGCGACTGATTAATTTGCTCACCCCACTCGTTCTAAAAAATATCCCTCCAGTACGAGGATGGACAGGATACATTTAGAGAATAGTTGTGTGGCGGCTCTCGCGTATCTGCCACTAAAAGGACGTACGAAGTACGTCCTCGAAAGTATCCACTCCAACTATCTAGTTCATACATACACTGACTTTAACCTTCCTTCCAATATCCCAACGTCTTAGGCAGGGTCCGCTAGATAACCTTACTGGTATGTCCACTAGCAAGCCTAGGACGAAACGCACACCATTCCATTTTTCCTATCTTTCCCCTTCTCTACAGCACCACAGTTCTATGAGGTCACTTAGAGAAAGAAGATTGTAATGTGTGAACTCGTCTCTCCCTATAAACGGATTTAAGTGTAATCAAAAGTTTGAAAATGTTGGTAGGGGAGATCGGGCGACAGTGAGCTTTGGAGCAAAGAAAATTTTACGTAAAAATTATTTAGAAAATTAAAATGTACATAAAACAAGACGATATAATAAATTTGTTGGCAATTGCGATGATAATTCTGTACCTTAAATTATAATAATACCTTTATTTGATAAATAAATAAGGTACTTAATTTTCAGCACCTCCAACAGGTAATTTTGTGAAAATTGAGTTTTTGATAAATAAGTTACCTATTTGAAAGTTCACTATCTACTTTTTTTTATGTATTCATAATTTCCATGAATATTGATATTTTTATTAATAGTAACGTAAAATCGCTGAAAAAAGCAGTTAATTGAATTGATGTATGATGAACATTTCATACGGGGTAAAGCAAGAGGAGCAAACAAAGCTATAAAATCGGTTGCGTCAAATGCATGGTCGTGCACAGAGTTGGGCATTATTCGAATAAGATTTCGAATAAATTCTTCGAATAAAATTTTATTCGAATAACATCTAGAATACAATGTTATTCGAAATGATGTTCGAATACAATGTTATTCGAAATTATGTTCGAATACAATGTTATTCGAAATGATGTTCGAATAAAATGTTATTCCAAGAATTTATTCGAATAAAATATACCCAGCTGTGACTATGTAGCAGGTAGATAGGCCTCTCGCTTGACTCATTTAATTTGCTCGACTCTCAGTCCCTTTTTCTTCTTCGTTTGCTCTCTTTCCACGTTCGGCGCATTCGGCAAAACGCGAAGAACGTATGACTATCACGATAATTGCATATGTTTAGTTCCGAGCGATGAGCAATAATCGTGAGAAGTCTGTATGTACATAGAAGTGCCGAATAAAGATTAAATCCAATCTTTGTTACTATCTACGTTAATAATAAAGAGATCCAACTTCCATTGAATAATAGAAAATGTATTAAAAATCGTTTCATTTATAATTATCCATCCTCACTATTTACATGTCCTTAATTATGACTTTTAGGAATGTCTAACAGGCCTACAACTTGGCATTTTATATTTTTTTTAAATTATTCTAAAATTTGAAATATATTCATTTCTTATTGATGCAATAATGACTATCATGCTTGTTTTAATAGCAAATTTATTTAAAATAGTTAGAATACTAAATAAGCAAATGATGCATAAGAGATGAGTAAAAGTTCTTATTATTTAAACTTAACAAAACTTTTACATTCACAAGGAATGAATTCTTTTTGCGTGACAATCACTTCACATTGTACTCGATGTCTAAGAATAAGATTTTATTTACATTAAAACAATCAAGTCATTAATTTGCTGGTTGCATAACTGCTTAAAAAATACAAACCCACAAAATTTGTAATTATTGTTGATTTTCACTAAAATTACAGTTATACAAGATAAATACTCATTTACTTTTATCATCGACGAAGCACAGGTTAGACTATTCATTCTCATATAAAATTATTCGAGGGCTATCTGGTCCCCTTATCATTTTGGTGTCACATGCAACTTTACTATTATAGTTTAGAGTAGAATAAGACAACACCACTTTTAACAGGATGGAAATTGTAACTAAATAATGCAATAATCAATTGTTTTCGACATAATTGGTCTCTAAAATTAAAATCTATAACAATGTGTATATACGCATATATTGCTGGACAAGATTATAAGACGTCTTGAAAGTTTCTAGGTTGAGTACTGAATTTTATATTTATGTTAAAGGGTATCACATGCGAAATAAAACAATTGCATGTTAACCACTATCTTCGTAAATTAAACAAATATTACAACAAATGTCCAATTTAAATCAAAAGAATACAATTTCATTTGGACAAAATTATACGGCATTATTTTCAGTAATTGAAAAAATATACATAAGTAATCAAAAGTATCAATTTTTTCCGAATGTTGATAATGAGTAGACACCTCTTCCTTTTGTACTAATTCAATCATTCGATTTGGCAAACTTTTGTAACATTTTATTGTATACATAAGTTTATTCCAAGTCTGATTCCTATAAATATTAGTTATTTCCTATAAATAACTAGTATACAACTTTTTCCAAAACATTCACAAAAATATACCATTAGCAAATTTTATTTTTGCTTTTACTTACTTTCATCTGTGTTCCACTTGAACACCATCTAAAACTATTACACATTATATTATCCATTCAGTTCACGTTTAACTAAGGCGACGTAATTATCAAGTAACCTCACGAACATTAAGGGAATGGCGGTATCGCGTTTCTCAATCGCAAGTGCAAAGTGGAGTGGGATATAGAGAAGCAATTAAAAGAGGCTCGTCGAAACTCCGTCATCGTCGCTCGACTCATTTTGTATGATACCCGTTTCATTATACAGTACAAGTATATCCTGAAAATCGATTTTCCTCCGGGCCACGTCCTCGGCAATGGCATATTAAAGCACCATCTCCAAAGACCGTATCGCAATCAAATCGGAGTTTCTGGCTCGATTTTGATGCGCGCAAAGTAGGAATGAATAATTGATGCCACGCGATGCCTGGATGGTAAACTGGTTGCCAGACGAGCGCACCTCTGCTTTTCACGGATCTCTACGAGACACTAATGCAAGACACTACCGTGTGCTCGCATTAATATAAATTAACAGAGATCCAAGTTTAGGCAAACTCCCATGCCACCGTTTGGTACCCACCTCTTCATACTGGGTAGGTTCTGCCACCTTCTCTGCTTCTATTTTCGTTTAATTTTCGCTACAAGCCCCTCTGATTCGTACACGCGTGGTTTGTTTCGCTTGTCGTTTCTTTCGAGATGCATCGACTAGACTTGGCGATTCATAATGCTTACAATAGGAATTCTCTTTACCATTTGCTTCCTGCACCCTCTGCGTGAAATGAACACGTCCTTGTCAGGTTAATGAGCGCCGCTGTTTTGTTGACACAGTTTGTTGCACTGTTCTTTTTAGTAGGATTAGATTTTAGAAAATATTTTAAGATATTGTATTTTTGGAAAGGTAATGTCGGTTTTGTGGATATGAATAGAAGTTTAATGCCTTGAGTTACATAATTTATACGCCTTACGTTAAATAACTTCAGATTTATCAAGAGCGACCATATAATCTGCTATCATTTATTTGGTTTTGACTATTCTTTCTTAGAAGTATATTTTAAGTTAGTAATTATGCTTAGAAAACTCAAGAGAATATTTTACTCCTATATAATTCTAATGTGTATATCATCTATACCTGGAAATCAAAATTAGTGTTGGTTGAACCACTGAAATGAGAAATTGCAGACTAGCCTATAATGGAGGAACTGTAAAATTAACTTATAATTACCGACACTACGTGCCAGAGTAGCGAACTTCTCAATTAAGTTACATACAAGATCACGCTATATGTACAGAGTCGAACAAAAAAAAATTGTTGACTCCTGGGTGAAAATGAATATGTTTATAAGACACTTTTAGATCGGAAGTGAAGTCTTTATTCTTTACTGTGAACAGTATATTACTAAAAATGTGACTATGTGGTGACTGCTACTTACACTCACAAGGAAGGTTTGCGAACCCGAAAATTCAGAAAATGCTGAAACTCGGTACACAAGTAGTGTAGGTCCTCACTAACACCACAATATTTTTTGATTGTTCTAATTTCCACTTTAAGGGGATGAAATCAACCCCCAAAGTTTTAGCATTTTTTAGTTTTTTCAGTATAACTTTGTAACGGTAAGATATAGGACAAAACTTCCAATGGATAGGTTGTTCAGTTTTTTATGCGCTACAACCCTTACTGCAATTAAAACTTATCTCCATCGTGCAACTCGTTTAAATAAACATTTTTTTTGTTTATTTACATAACGATCAATAATGGAAATTATTGTTATATACCCAAAAATTTTCATTTTGGACGATCTAACGAAATATAAAAAAAGTTTTTTTGTTTGCGTATTTGATAGAAACAATGAATTGCACAAATCATGCGATTGCATGAGTTGTGCAAAGCGGTCTAACAAGATATAAGTTCAAGAAATATACATGTACATGTATATTTAGAATAAGTATGCATTAAATAAATACATAAATATGTGAGAAATAAAGCAATACTTGATATATGGGAGAGGATGATCGTGATAGTTCCCAATAATAACTCAAGAAAAGGCGTTCTTGCAAAATGTGTCATATACAAGTGCAATAAATTTTTATAAATAAATTTTTAAATGTGGAATATATATTCGAACTTGAAATATAATAGAAAATACCTACTTTATGGTCAAACATACAAATAGAATGAAGAATCGAACAAAGCCATAGCCACATGCGTATAACGGTAATTGATTGTTTCTAACAAATACGCAAACAAAAAATTTTTTTTTATATTTCGTTAGATCGTCCAAAATGAAAACTTTTTGGTATATAACAATCATTTCTATCACTTACCGTTATGCAAATAAACATCATATCTACTTATTTAAATAAATTGAACGACGAGGATAACTATTATTGCAGTGAGGTTGTAGAGCATAAAAAACTGAACAACCTGTCCATTAAAAGTTTTGTCCTACTTTTTACCATTATAAAATTATATTGAAAAAACTAAGAAATGCTAAAACTTTGAGGGTTGACTTCACCCCCGTAAAGTGGAAATTATTGGATAAGGAAAAATTAGCAACCTCTACTTCCTGCGTTGATGGAAAGTTTTTCTTGCAGAGGAGCGAGCTTTCTTCTGCATCGAACAACCGTGCTATAAACATCACTGTTAGCGAGCGTCGCTAACACGGTTTATGTCACGGACGTGCGTGAAGGGCTATTTTAGAGATTTGGGATTTTTCGGTTCTTTTCGCATGTGTTCTTAGAGTTCAATATACTTCCTGGCGAGAGAAGCTGATTTATGAGTAAAAAACTATGAGAGTTTAGAAAGTCGCTTCTCTCGTCCCTCAATAGCCGTGACCGTGCCATAAGCACGAAAATTCCGAAGGGTAGCCGGAAACGTGATTGTAACGGTCAAGATACCGAAGGTCCGCTACCCGGAAGAATTTCCCCGACTGTCAAACGTCTTCGCCCCCACCCGAGCACCGCGACACCCCTCTCCAAGTGAGCGCGCTAAGGGCGCAAAGAGGAGTGTCCGCGTTTTTAGTTAGGTCCGCTGATTGGTGACTGCCAAAAATGAGAAGGAACCAATCAGCGGACAATTCAAGAATTAGGAAAGTTGGCGGTCCACAGCGAAGATCGCCAACGGTCAGTAACAGTCAGAGAGGAGAGTAGCGAGTCACGAACACAGTCATAGAGAACATACAGAACTATCTAGCAGAGTCATACACTAAGGGAAGTCACTACAGATCACACGGAGATACACACATACACACTTCAACCTACACTATCAGAGACAATAAAATAGATTGTTTTTATTAAATCAACCACGTGTCACCACTCATTATAAGTATCACGGTCCCAAGCCGTTCCATCTTGGGTGGTCCTTCGAGCAGAAGTCACAGGCGGCACTTCGTGCAAATACCACGGGAGTTACGCCCCGTAACAATCACTCTGATGTCTTCACATATACTTTGTACAACTTTACACTTTCTTTGTACCACAATATTCGTTCTTTGTAACTGATGTGAGACAGTTCTAGTTCATATTTTGTAACGTACATATATCTATAGTTTTAGTGCACAGACATGTATATATCTATAGACTACTTTATAAATATTTAAATCTAAACGCACATGTGAATAAATCGTTAGTGTAAGCATTCAAAAAACGATCTACTTAATCCGTAGAATCCCTACAAATACTACAACAGTAACGCCATATGCGTAAACCTTAAAGAAATTGATACAAACCAATTACCCACGCGACAAAATTTATCTCCGATAGAACAAAGAGAGATTATCTATTTGAAACATTGCAAAAGTAGTTTGCAATATTTGCATTGCACACAAAGTTCAGGAAGGACTTCTCATTCAATGTATGTCCCTGTCGTACGGCTTGGAGGCTATATAGCCGCCGTTATCATTGTTATCTTTACATTTGTGATTGCATACAATCTATATTTTTGCGTTTGCCTTTACACTTTGTATATTAAAATACTTTACAAGCGTTTACATTCCTTTCAGGTAATAAAACGGAAGATATTCTTCCGAAAACTGATTTTTCAGGTTATCACTATTTTATACCATGTGACACGAAGTTCCATAAGATGACAGATCTATTTTGCACCTCGTCTCTGTTTGCATATATAGTAAGTGATAAAATATAGAGTAACTATAGTAATTTACAATTTGCGATAAGATGCAAGCAATATATAGAAACACTACAATTTTATAAAAAGGAGTTGTATATTATAAGAATGAATTTTTCGTAAATATACACATATATATACATATATGTTGACGACCGTCGCCAACACGGTTTATGACGCGGACGTGCACAGATGGTTATTTTTGAGATTAAGGAATTTTAGTTTACAATTAGCATGGTTTTAGAATTAGCTTATGTCCTGGCGAAAGAAGGCAGTTTATAACTCAGGCTCGACGAGTATTAGACGGTCGCTTCGCCTCTCAATAACCGTGGCCGTACCACAAACCGGGAAATTCTGAAGGGTGGTTCGACGTCTGTTTGTAACGGTAACGATACCGAACGGTCAACCACCTGGAGGAATTTCCACAACGTTGTCAAATGTCTTCACCCCCACAAGCACCGCGACACCAACCGAGCGCGCTTAGGGCGCAAAGAGGCGTGTCGGGGCTCCGATTAGGCTCGCTGATTGGTAACTGTCAAAAATGCGAAGAAACCAATCAGCGAGCAAATAAGAAACTCAAAGACTTCGTGATCGGCAGCATCGGTCGCGACAGTCGGTCGTCCACAGAACATAGTCGTTTTCAAACATTAAGTCATCCGTCAGTTATCCACCAGTCATCCACTACGCCTCAAACAGTACACAGTCGTCTTCAAACATTAACACACAACACACACTTAGAAAACCACTAGCTTCGTAGTTAAGTTTATATTCATTCACCCACCCTAACTAGACTGGGATCGATTAAGGTTCAATACAGTCGGCGTCTGAACCACCGTCGCGGTCCACGTAAACGGGATTTACAACCCCGCGAAATTTCCACCAAAAATTGCGGTGTTAGGACGCAACAATATATATATATATTATGTAAAGTTTTGGAAACAAGAAAATTACGCATAGAAATTAGAAAATTTGCGTTGTACTTAAAATAATGGAACAAGTAAGGAAACAAGCTAGAAACAGCAAGTTAAATTATATGCTTCTATGGTTAAATTTTCTATATTTACAGGTACATATGCCACTCATCGTATTTTGTACGTCTTTCTTTACTATACATCACAGTTTGCTGTTTGCTTGGTGTACTGATAACTAAATTTACTAATATATTTATTAGAAACGCGTGTTACTTATACTTTACAATAATTGTCCAGAACGCTTCATTGCTAAAAGTACTATAGTTCTTTATTATTATAGTGAGAATTTAAAGAAAAATGTGATCGTTAAAAATATTCAAAAGATTTCCAATCGAATAAATATTTGACAATTGTTACTGGATATTTTTGATTCCTTTTTTCACAAAAAATTCAAATGCCACTTTTGGTGAATATCTAAGGTCATTATTCTGTGAAACTTTTTAAATCTTTCATAAATGAACTTTTCTAAACATACCTTTTCTATCAACACGATAAATTACTGTTGAACAAATTAACATGATTAATACAGATTATTTTACTATCACTTGCAATTTTCCAACATCTTTGATACAAAAATAGTGCCAAAACATTGTGCAGTATGCAGCCGTCACTGTTAATTAACACGTTCAATCCGACATGAATCATCGGCGGTTCACAAGCTGTACTTTTATTTGACGGCGCGAACCAGCATTTAGTTTCCACTATCCGGCGGCGCGGCGTGGTCTGTAAACGGTGGCTAAGATGCAGGCATACCGGGCAAGCAGAGCGTTTATGACTGTGTTCTGTTGAATAGGGGTAGGAGTTGGAAAATTATTCCGCCCGTGTCGGACGCATAGGTGGCGTCGCACGATCAGACGATACTACCGCACCATTTTCACACACACTTCTTCTCCTCTGCTTTTACAGGAAAAATTCTGAGAAGTCTTGCTCACCTGATATGCCTGCTTATATTATATGTATGTTTCTAACGTAAATGAGCAGTCAAGCGAGTAAGTGCCGCCAGAAGAATATGCAACTTATAACTATGTGCTGACCCATCATGCAGAATATGAAAAAGCGCGCCGGATTAAGCAGGTTAAATATCTAGAATACTAAGATGGTCTAGTAATTTACACCATTCATTTTGTGTTTACTTTTTGTTTGATTACTCAAATTTTTATTCGTCAGCCCATATAAAATGTGTAGTATGGAAGTTATTGATACTTGTAGCGTCCTAGCACCGCAATTGTTCGTACAACTTCGCGGGGTTGTAAATCCCGTTTACGCGGATCGCGACGGTAATTCAGACGCTGGCTGGATCAAATTTAATTGATACCAGTCGGGTTCGGTAGTGTGAATGAATTGGCACTCACGAATGTTTGGTTGAAAAATGTGTATTTCGAACGATATCGGAGCTGGTGAATGAAGCGTGTTTGAGTACTGTTTGTAGTGTGTTTTGACTGGTTGAAGAAATTTGGAGAACTGACTGTCGCGACCGGTCGTGTCGATCACGAAGTCTCGGTTTTGATGCGTTGGTCGCTGATTGGGTTTGTCTAATTTTTAACATTACCAATCAGCGAGCCTGCCTAAGAGTTCCGACACACCTCCTTGCGCCCTTAGCGCGCTCCCTTGGGGAGGGGTGTTGCGGAGATTGTGGGTGTGCCAACTCTGGCAACGCTGCGGAAATTCCTCCAGGTGGTTGACTGTTTGGTATCTTTACCGTTACAAACACATGTCGAACTACCCTTCAGCATTTCCCGGTTTACGATGCGGCCACGGTTATTGAGAGGCGAAAGAAGTGACCCTCGAATACTCATCGACCCTGAGTAATAATTAGCTTTCTTTCGCCAGGACATATTCTAAAACTAAAAACATGCTAATTGTAGGCTAAAGTCCTTAATCTCAAAAATAACCATCTGCGCACGTCCGTGCCATAAACCGCGTTGGCGATGGTCGTCAATGGCCTTTGAATTTCCGTCGGTCTTGGGACGGAACAATACTCGTATACACAAATATCAATTTTAATTTTTCCTTTGTGCGGTACGGTATCCATAATATACATAGACATGAACATCACAAATTTAAATTACATTTAATATCGTTGCCTTCATGCCACTACTTCCAGTACTCTCTAGTGCTTTGCTATGACAAATTCTAGAGATTCATAATCAGATTTAAAACGTTATCAAGTACTTCCAAATATTTTCGTGCATAGAGCGTCAGAAAGAAACGAAGTATCAAAAAATTAATTATGCTACTATATGTACTTAATCGCATGTAACTTCTATTTCAAACATTTCTTTCATAATAAATAGTGTACAAATTATATATCAGGTGGTCAAGTTGCAAAACTCATCCAGTATATTACTTTTATTTCAGATTTAAATTTAAGAATAAGCTAACTTCTTATTATACCTTTCTTTATTCTATATTTTTACATAAAAATATACTCACATTCATGATTTGATATAAGTATGATAACATTATTGTCATACTGAACTGTTTTCAATTTGTTTTGATAATAAGCAGTAAATGAACAGAACTGATTTGGCTGCATAATTAGCTTTTCTGAAGAAGATTTTAAGGATCAATTTATAGAATATTCGGTCAAATTTAAAACAAGAAATAATGAAATAAAGCTTTTTATATACTCTCGAGTACTGAACAATACGAAGATAGTTCGTGCAACAATTAATGTGAAAAAATGAATTGTCCAATCTAAATTTGTAATGCAGAAGTGATAATGTAACGGGTACACGATGTCAACCGTGCAATATACAGTTCGGATTATATACAATTTCAATTTATTCCCAAAATATACATGATGTTGCGTAGTACACGACTAACTGCATCAAGCTCTCGTAACCAGCTTATTTAAAATTTAAATTCATTACCAAAAAGGTACCCAAAGATCACCAAATCTTTACAAGCACCCGTAAATAGAATATGTATAAATTATAGATATTACAATCTCGAGAATAAAACACGAAAAAGAATTTCGGTTATACACAAATTTTAATCAATAATTTGTATCTTTTATAAGTTTATGATTCTTTAATTTATTTTTATATATTGATGCAAGAAATGTAAAAACTATTATATTGGTCTAGTTTTATAGATATGGTAAGCACATAACTATTGTTACTGAAATATAATAGATTAAAGTAAAAATATGTTAAAATAATATATATTAATTTCGTCAGTGTTTTAATTCCATGACAGTCATATCTTGGTGAAATTACATTTACTAATCAGCAATCACAGATTTAGAGGTTTCACAAAAGTGTCCCTGGACAGTATGAAGGAAGTGGATTTTTAATACCATTCTGTAATTCAATGTTTAACGCTTTAAAAATAAGTTGTTTACTGCTAATACCTCGTAGTCCACGCACTTCTTCATGTTTAAGAAATTTTTATAAACCACTTTTAAACTTTTCTATATCACGTTCTTATCACTTTGTTAGACGATACCAAGGTATTTATCTTTAAATCTTCTTGAATCTAAGAATTGACAAAATGTTTTTTCCTTGATATTCATGTCATCTAGACGGAGAAACCGTTGTTTGAGGTAGCTGAATGTTTATTTATCGGGGATCATAGACTTCATGAAATTCTCTAGCCTTATTCTTTCATACAAGAATGAAGGTAAACTGATACTCAGAGATTTGCGAGGAAATCAATCTCTTTTTACGTATAGTAGCTGACAAAGGTATATACAGCTCCCAAACTATATTTCTTATTTTAACTTAAATCATACATTAATAAAATTCTTTTCGCAAACAATGTGCTAAGGTGATATCTTATAGACTATAATACACGATGTATTTATCTGATGAGTTCGTGTCACAATATGTTTATAATATATTTCAGTATTTCTTAAATATTGAGTTATTAAAGCATTAAGTGTTTAATTTGGCGTTTCAAGCTGAATTTAAGAAAGCAATTTGAGATAGTAAGATGTTTCAACTATAACTGTAAACCTAATAGTACGAATATGAACATAGTCACTTGATAGCTTCAATTAAAATTTGAATGTAGCAAACAAGTCTGAAAAAATCTCATCCCACTAACTGAAGTATCTTTAATGTTTTCATTAATTTGTATGGTATACAATATAAAAAATTTTGTTAAACTGTAAATCGCGTTTCGGGTTGTAAGTACCAAAACAGTAAAGATAAGAGGCTGAATCTTGCCTAAAAAGGATTTACCGGAGAGATCTGTAGATTAACATATTGCAAGTACAATTTCATTTACTGGTACCTTTACCATCAGTATTCGTCTGTATCCTCTCGATATAAATATTCGGCATGAACTTATCAAACGATCTACTGCAATGTGCCTTTATCCTCATGTATACTTTATCTTATTAATGTAACAGAATTACACAATGGCAGGAATCTTTTAGCAGTTACTGTAGCATAAATCATAGACGCGAAAATCGAATTCAGTAGTAGATAATATAATAACTGGTAATGATTAAGTAATAGAATTATTTAATTCCAATTGGAATGTTATAATTATTATAGCATGTAAGAGAAGTTTATATATGAACATCTGAACCTACTGTGAATATAAAATAAAATCTAATTGCTAAACAACAATTAGTGAACAGTATAGAAATCAACAAAAAAATGTTGCTTTATTACAAAATTTTTATTATTAGTTTCTGTATTGGCAAAAGTTAAAACTAGAATTTTAATGGAATTTTGATTTTCATAAGTATGATCATAATATAATTCAGAATTGGCTCTTTAGACGAAGAACACGTTTTGGCTGTTAAACAGCGCTATCGATACTGCTCGTGACTACATAATGGGTTGAATTACCACCATAAACAAAGCTCGTTTCGAGGTGTGGTGTAAAATCCTATCAGATTTCGCTTGCAAAGAAGCTGAGGAAATTGTTAGGTAGACCGGCGTCAAAGCCACTGAGAAATTTGCTTAGCCGTTTCATTTCGCTGGGAAATGACGTGAACTAAAGGCAGACCTCCTGTGGTAGCAGTTCTTCATGACGTTTAACATAAACCACGGTCTCCCTCGAAACATTTCCCTTACGCGTTCGTTCTCTCTCTCTCTCTCTCTCTCTCTCTCTCGTTCTCTCTCTCATTCTTTCTCTCTCTCCATCGTATTTTTTCAACCTTTTTCTGTAGCTGGTTAGGTTCGCGCCTTCAAGCGAGTAAACAGCAGCTGCTTCGTTTAAGAGCACCATGAAATAAAAGCGGCCACCATTGTTCCCCTAATCTTTATCTCATTCCTTCAGCAAAGCGCTCGTTGCAGCTGAATCTCTTTATTCAAGAGTTAACTCCACCTCCAATTAATCTTTTAGTTAAGCTGCCGCCTTCTTAACTTTTTCAAGTTCTCCGTCCGTGTGCCCTTTTCCTAGTTTGTTTAAACGAATATGTGTTCATCGACTGCGAGCTATAAATACGTGTTTCGTTATTCCTGAAGTAGTATAGACTACTTAATGAGCTTACAAATGGCCGACAAATGACTGTACCCTAGGTGTATCGACATTGAAATACAGATGGGCCTCCTGCAACGCGGTACCTTTAAAACGCGGTTTCGTTACAACACGATTGGAAGAATGAGGAAATTTTCCTACAACGCGGTACTTTTACAACGCGGTTTAGGAAATGTGGCAATTTTCTTGCAATGCCACAATTCTATAGAGTATTTTCAAGGAACGTATCTACCGCGTTGTAGAAGGCTCACCTGTATACACTGTCCAAGTAACAGTAGCAACATCTCAGATAGCCCCGCTCTCTTTTTCTGCTGACATATTTCCGACCGAAATTAACTAAACATCACATGCTGGAACGGCACGCAATAAACAGGCGACACTGACCTATGATAATTAAATCTAGTCTCGTTGTCTTGATCTTTTGGGACAACTTTTTAATCTTTCTTTGTGTACACGCCAGTCCATTTATTCCACCCGTGAATATTCTCTTCTGTTTCTTCCTATAATTTGTATGTAAATTTTGATAAATATGATGTATTCATGATGAAAGTGATTCTTCGATAACGATGATCATATTTAAGAGGTACAATGGAAGGAAACTTTTGTTTGCTTGGTTCATAGGCAAACATATTTTTATTTGTTATTTATATAATTCCTTTATATTTCATACCTTTCAATGAAGTGGCTTCCCAATACTTTTCCAGCATTGGCAGCGATGCGGTACGAAGGGTGGAAATTATATAATATGTAGGAAAGCAATTACGACAAGTAAGACAGTAAGGTTCAACCAGTGATTATATTCTTCAATATACCTTTGCTTCTGCAGAGATTATAAAATCAAACGCAATATTTATCATTCGACTCTGATAATAAATTTGGGGTAGACCGGGGCTAGAAGTAGGCTGCGGATTAGTTGTTCCGATGATTATATCGTTATATTATGTTTTATTATAATATTTATTATATTCCGATGAAGATGAGAAAGGATAGTATTATGTTTTGAATTATTATTGACGCGTGAGTCGATCACGCCACGCTGTCAACTATCTTACAATCAATAGCGTCCACGACAACGAATTAGGATAACTTTAAGTTTATCGCATAACTTTATTTAACTATTTTATAACGTATTTAACAGAAAGATCGTTCCAGTTTGAGCATAATATTGTTCAACCGCTCTTTTATTTATGATCATTTTTTATATATGTTCAATATAATAAATTCATTACTACGTAATTGAAAATGTACAACAAAGTCCAATGTCCTTATTACTGTCACTTGAAAACTTTTCATTTAAATAGGAACACCTTTTACATATATTAACACGCCAGTTTGTGTAACAGATATAAGATATATAGTAAACGTATCGCCTTACTGAATTACGACACGTTCCATACTTTATAATTATATTGGTCACGATTTAATGCTCAACGACACATTTACCACCGTATATTTATTTATAAATATTGAGTGTAAATGAATATACAATGTCTATGTGTGGTTACGTAAACCGAAGTCCAAATTTAGTATGAAAATTACTTTACTTACGATTCTTTATACATTACTTTGCTATTAAATAAACAAATTCAAGTGACAGTTATAGGAACAGTACGTGGGTCATTTACCCTATGTGGTTTTATGCACGAAAGTAGTCACGTATCAAGAAAGTAAATATTTCTTACAATCAGTCACTATTTTTTCATCTAATTCGAGTATTTAACTTAGATATCGTTTATTGTTTTGCCCTTATGAGTCACATAATATTTAATAAGCAAAATATTTTCACACATTACCACATACATCAATTGGGGCTAATTGTTACCGTGACTCGGAGTATGTTATTATCGTAATAGCTTGCTTCACGATGAAGGTGAAAGCATTTCCTTTTGTGTTTTAGCATGTGAGCATATAAAGAAATTGAAAAAAACACTACCTCTATCGAAACCATCATTGATGATGAACCGTCATTTGCTTTAACTGTAACTTCTATGTGTCGGTCAGTAATATCTAATTTTATTCGTTTAAGAGGATCACTAGATAGGTTTGGGTAAAGTTGTTAGTGATTTATCATTATCAGTTTATTGCTTTTATTTTATTAGATTAATATTTGTGCCACAAATATTTTTCTTCTTGTCTTTAAAAAAAAAAAAAGATTTGTGTTAATCTGATCTTAATAAAGAAACCTCATGAATAAAATTATGTTTTACTTCATTAGAAAATGAAATATCTTATTAGAAGCTAACACTTATTTCTATAACAACTTATCCCAGAGCAATAATAACTTGCCTATGAAAGGATAAGAAGTACTGCCTCAACTAAGCACAGGTAAATGAGTTCCGATGAAAAACTTAGTACAATATATTAAATATAAGCTGAAAATCTTAAAATGTAGTAAATTGAACAATAAATTAGTCATGAAGGAAAAGGGTAAGCACATTATTTCTCAGTCATTTCCTATGCTCTTTCAAAATTGAAACTTTTATCACCGGTATTTCATAAAAAATGTAATTCGCTCGCTTTATTTTACTGGAATACAGGAAAGAAGGGAATACAAAAAACTTTTTTTTAACCCTTAAACACTAAAATAAGATATCCCAATTGGTAGAAATTGTTAGACATGCTCCAATTTCTAGTACTTTCCAATTGAACATTTGAAGTGTTTTAAACACTTCATGCCAGAACTCATGCTACAGAATTATTTTGCGTCAGTGCTTAATCCTTTGCATATCAAGGTGGGATCATTCAGATATCATAGTAAATCTCAAATTACTCAGAGGAATCGTGCCAATTTGTTAATACAATTACAGCAGAATCATTTAAATTGTTATTTAGTAAGGAAAATTTACCATTACTTGTTGAACACAACAGTTGAACAGTGCAATATAAGATATAACACTTTACGACCATGCATAGAAGTACATTTTATAATCCAGTTTTTCTTTATAAAGAATATTTGCAATGCAATTCCAATTCGAGCATTAAGCCATATGTATTGTTGAAACATTTCTAAAAAAACGATTACACATGTATTAACAATACCTTAAATATTTTATTCGGATAGAGAGCAGTGCTCCAAACTTTAGAAAAGCTGTACAAATAAATAAATAGATTGTGATTATGGCAAAATGTGCAAATAAGTACAAAATACATTTGATATCTAATGTAAAATACACGTTATAATGTTTAGTAGTTACAGCAAACATCTATTTAGGTTTCAGTACTTTAGTTGTACATTTATAATGATGTAAATCTGCACAAATTTCTACAGTCTAATCATCAGTATATCTCAATTGAGTTTGATATCAAATTGTATATTAGATTGACTCACTCGCATTACGAAATTCAAAGACACTTAGAATTATGTGAACTGCGTGGAAAAACAGTAAACATCTTAATTTAATGTGATAAACTGTGAGCCTTCTCCAAATGACTAATTTAGCGTTTCTGAGGAATGGAAAGCAAAAAGCGTTCCAGTTTACAGCGCATTAAGCACTTATGAAATCACACTGTGAAACAAGAGCACTCGCTAAGAATTAGAAAGGAATAGGTGATACTCCCATTACTTGTTTAAGTAATTGGTAATATTCAATAAATAGTAATAATGCAAGTTTTATTGTTATGTGTCGCATACAGTGTTATATTTATGAAAAAATTGAATGATTTATGTGACAGAACCGTAAAACCTGACTATCTAATTACCAAGCACGAGTAAAATGATAGTATTATCGCTTTAGAGTTCTGTAATTCTTCCTTCATGATTACAGTGTAAATATTTTAGTATAATATCTTAGGGAAAATATAAACAAATTGTTCATTAAAAAAATGTATATTAATATACGTTTCTAATATTAGGTTGATCAGAAAATGCTACTGCTAGATTTTAGCTATAGATTTATAACCTTTTTTGAGAATTTTCACAAATCGTAGGTAGTCGAAGTGGGTATTTATTTCAACCATCGAAATATAAGCCATAAAAGCGTAGACTAATATTGCTAAACAAAAGTTATGAACTCTTGCAAATTTGATCAATAAATATATCCAGTGACGAAGTTTATTAAGGCCATTTTGCGTGAGTTCCAGATAAAGAAATTTTAAACTATATAAGTAAAGGGCGGTTATAAATAATAATGCGTGTTAGATACAGGATTAGTTAAAAAAAACTTTAACTTAAAAATTGATTTCTTTTTCTTTGAAAAAATACGACAGAACATTGTGATAACTTCATATATAAGTAAAAAGCCACCCTCTTAAATACTTCCTTTCCGAGATAAAAACGTTCTTTAACATAAACTTAAACGGTATATTTCACACTATAAACTCAACACTTTTCTGGAAACGATAAAATTGATAAAAATGCTACGAACGTTCGTTCTAGATTTCGAAGATAAGAGGAGGACGTATAATTCAGCTAAAAGTGCAGAGAAACGCGCGATTTAAACGGAACGCAAGTTTACTGGCCTATAAAGTTTCGCGGTTTGTGCGTGTATTCCAGAAATAAACACGTTATTCGTTCTCTTTCTCTATTATGTGACGCATAAATTGAAATGTAAGGAAGATCTTTGGGACTAACGAACGATCGTACTAGCCGTTGAAATGGTTGCGTTCTATTTTATAGTTTATCGCTCAGAAAAAATACGACGGAAAAAAACGTAGTAGGAAATAAGGAAACAAAGTCTGACGTGATTTCGCCTGAAAGGTTTTTCGAAGGGTTATAGTTTCCAGTCGTTTACGATAACGAGCATTGTAAAACCTTACCAGCTTAAACAAAATCTATGAAAGGCTAGTCAGTAAATTCTGTCGCATGAAGAGATTATATTTTATGTACTTTCTATTTGCACATTTTTAAAGTCTATGTGAGATTTATGTTTCCAATTGCAAAAAGTTTTCGAATTTTCTTCTGTTCGTATGTATTGTGAATATTGATTATTTTGCGTGTTATCTAATACTATGATTTTTTTAAGATTACTTGTATGTAGTATTGAAAAATTAATTATGTATTTATAATAAAAGATCAACAATTTTATACTGTAGCGATTCATTTTAAGTATCAATTTTGAAAATATATTTAATTGCAACGTAGTCTCATTGAGAGAAACATAGATGACATTAATTTAACAATTTGTCAGGATGTACCGATTAGCATTTTACAAATCCACATAATTTCAAATTTTTAATTTGTAATATCAAAAACTTTACATCTTATAAATAATATTTCAAATTAATTCAGTAATAGAATCTTTGAAATAAAGGGTGCAGCTGGATACAATGGTCAAAAGTGCCCCCAAACCAAATTGATACATCAATAAATAGAGGACATGGAAAAACCCCTCTGTGCAAAGTTTCAACTCCCTATCCCCACCATTGGGGTAGTTATGGGGTGTGTTGTGATTACAGTTTTTGCTTGATTTCTGTTGTACTCTTTCATCAAAAATTCTGAAAAATTTGAAAATATTCCAACTACTGGAATACATATCTGTGAATTTTTTCCGAATTTTTTATTTCAAAACCGAATTTTGAAAAATGAAAAAAGTTTTAAAATGTTGATTTCCTATAGAAGTCCTAAAATGACTACGTTTATATTTTTACAGTTTTAGCACCTCCTTATTATAGTTAACATAGAATTTTTTCAGATTAACAATCATAAAGGACTGGTAAAACTACAATAATATCAGCCCAGTCAAAAGACTGACACTGTTGTTACGTGTGGGTAATATTTGAAAATATTATTTCGTTCACTGGAATTTCTTCCAGCTCTCGTCTAGAAAGGAAAATGAAAAGACGCACTGTTTAGAGTTATCTCCCCCGATACGAGGGAGCTTGTCCCCCAGATTGCTGGAAGCAGAACTGACTCAACGTCTAACCCTTTCATACATTTCCTTATATGGAAATCTTCAAGAATTCCTCGCTCGATTTCGGTGTATATAAACCCCCGAAATCTAAGCCTCGGGGGCAGTACCAAGCAAGAAGTCAGGACGTTACTCTGCTTCGCGTACGTTTGAGAATCGTCTGTTCCAGCAAGATCGGGCGCAAGTTCCCTTTCGGACCAACATTAAACCATATAGGATCCGCGAGTCGGTATAAATCCTATTACGGCAACTTCTACAATCGTTTCTCGAATCCAACCCCCGCATTGCCAGTGCGTCAAAACCGAGCATCAAATAGGTAATATATTTTAACTTCTCAACACTCTACATTCGCGACACTGACAATTGTATAACACTATTCAGTAATATATTGTTCATTGCCCGTGATAACTTAAGAGTCGTTAATTAAACCCAACCTTCGATATCATAATCCAAATTGAAGTAACGATCCCACACGATACAGCTTTACCGCTCGAGCTGTATCGATATATTAAATAATTACTAGTTACGAGGCCTTTACTAACAATCCTTGCGACTCCCTGGTTTCGCATCAGGTTCGTTCGCAACAATCTATATCCAAATTAAAGCTCATTCCAACCTTAGTGGCTCCCCGATTTCGCATCGGGTTCGTCCACGCAACTCGCCCATCCTAGCGGCTCCCTGATTTCGCATCAGGTTCGTCCGCATCCTAGCAGCTCCCCGATTTCGCATCGGGTTCGTCTGTGAAATTACCAACCTCCCAGCAGCTCCCCGATTTCGCATCGGGTTCGTCTGCGACGTTGTACCAACTTCCTAGCAGCTCCCCGATTTCGCATCGGGTTCGTCTGCGCCTTCACCCTCCTAGTGGCTCCCCGATTTCGCATCGGGTTCGTCCACGACGTTTCAACCTCCTGCGGCTCCCCGATTTCGCATCGGGTTCGTCCGCGCTTAAACCACACTCCTAGAGGCTCCCCGATTTCGCATCGGGTTCGTCCTCGTCGTCAATAATCCTAGCGACTCCCTGGCTTCGCATCAGGTTCGTTCGCGCACCAAGCTAACAAATTCACACCGTATTCCTAAACAAAACTCCGCCGGCCTCTCGCGCTGCTCGCGGCCCGGGCTCGTAACACTGTCTGTAATATTAAAAATTATCGTTTTTTTATTTTTTTGACTGCGTGCCCCCTCTAGGAAAAATCTGAAAAAAATTCTATGTTAACTATAATAAGGAGGTGCTAAAACTGTAAAAATATAAACGTAGTCATTTTAGGACTTCTATAGCAAATCAACATTTCAAAACTTTTTTCACTTTTCAAAATTCGGTTTTGAAATAAAAAATTCTGAAAAAATTCACATATATGTATTCCAGTAGTTGGAATATTTTCAAATTTTTTCAGAATTTTTGATGAAAGAGTACAACAGAAATCAAGCAAAAACTGTAATCACAACACACCCCATAACTACCCCAATGGTGGGGATAGGGAGTTGAAACTTTGCACAGAGGGGTTTTTCCATGTCCTCTATCTATTGATGTATCAGAAATTTAATTTGGTTTGGGGGCACTTTTGACCATCTTATCCGGCTACACCCTTTGGTATCAGCTGATAGCTTTTTATGATACTTAATGAAAAGTTCTATGGGGAAATTAGTTATTTTGAATGCAATCTGAATTAAAAAGCAAAAGACTCACGAATACAATAATTTTTTTATAATTATGTCTATACAGTTAAGATATTAATGTGATATTTATAGTAAATATGTCATTAATAAGAATTCGAGAATATCTAATCAGTAATAAGTGCAGTAGATATTAATACATAAAATACAATTATTTATATTCTATTCCAATAAATGAATGAAAACAGTTGAACTAGATCTAATGACAAATTATTTCTTACCAATATTTGGTAAATGCAAAGAATTTTGAATTTTGAATTTACAACATGAAAAATCATTTCACCAATAAATAATACATACTCAGAAACTTGATACCTTCAAGAAAGTTAAACTTCGTTTTAATAAATGACAGAATATTTCAACTGATAGTTGAAAAGTTACAAACAAACTTCCTAACATTGCACAGTATGTGGTACCCAGTTAATCTGTCTAATGTTTCATTATTTGGAATAGTGAATTCGAATACGAAAGAAAACTAATTTGGAACCAGATTTTACCAATATTAACAAGTAATTGCAACCGTTTCATGCTGTATTTTATCTTCGGCTTCTGATTTTTAATCGGGCATCATTTTCATTCTTCATCTTCCCCCAAGAACAAATATATCACATTTACAAGGAGGTTCCACACTTCAATTACATATGCACACTGTATTCACATTTAATTTGTAAATCTCACTAATTGTAACAAAAGTATCACAAGCGATCGGCATGTGAAATTGATGCGAGTTTACAGGTGGCCAATATATATGAAATATAATTTTTCTGTTAACTATCAAAGATACTATGTGCATATATTCTACTCTGTTCCAAAAGATCCAGGACAAGTCAAATAAAACCCAAATTATCCATCTGTTCATCAATTTCTCTTTAGTTACCTACAAAATAATCACCATTGTTTACGACACATTAATGCCATGAGTTTTTCATTCTTCAAAACTTTGTTGGAACTCTTGCCACTTATGTGGCTTTCAACTCATTGAACGACTTTCATTTTGTTGTTTTAATCAATTCAAAACGACGTTCCTGTAGTGGTTGTTTCAATAAGTAAAATGGAAACAAGTTGCACAATGTTTAATCAAATAAGTAAAGTGTTTGCGAGATGAGTTTCGTTGAACTTTTGGTTGAAAATTTCGGTTGATTTTAAGTAGAAAACGCACAGACGTCGACTGTACAGTCTCACCGCACAAGGAAAAATAATTTACAGTCTAATATGAAAGTAAACTCATAGAACCCACGGATATACCACTTTAGACCTTTTTTTTCTTTTCCAACAATTCTAACAAACCATCAATAAAACAATAATATTCTAGAAATCTGTCCTAAATGTTTTGACATTCATGTTTTTGCTAAATCCGTACGATCGATGAATTTATTAATCGCAATATCTCCGGGCCATATAATGAGCTTGGACATTACAGTATCTTCAACGATGGTCAATGTACCACCGTGCCGTTGGCCGAACCATAAAGTCCGCACATCAGCCCTAAGCCTGTCATCGGCGGTATTCATAAGGCGTGAGTCGACGTACGACTCTTTCCAAAACTTGCACTGCCGATGCAGGTAATTTTTCTGTAGACTACCCCACCATCAAAAAACTACCTTTAAATACAACTCACCTGTCCATCAGAAACTAGTCTCAAAAAGATAATCAGCAAGTCCCATCATCTATCACGAATTGTATATCTAACGTTATTTTTACAAAGTAAACAATATTTGTGATAATAGAACAAGCGTTAAATTGCACACATCAAAGCTACATATATCCTTTAACCCACTGTAGTACATTAGGTTGGTTACAGTAGTACCGTCAAAGTGTTCGTTTGAATAAAGTAAGATTTGGTCAGTACATCGACAAAACAAAATATTTCACAAAATTTGGCAGAACAAAATAAATTGATGCCTATAACGTTTCACCATTTTTTGTTTTGAATAGCGTAGTAGGGAACGGGCGAGCAAAACGAATATGTTAATTTTTGAAGAAAAAAAGTGTACATTAACGTGCCATATTTATATAAGTGAAAGAATGCAGAAAATCTTATACATTTTTATGTTAAGGAAATAAACACAAATAAACAATTCTCAAAATAATTTCTAACATAAACTATCATTTCTAAAAATGTAGCTCTGTTATCAGTTTTGCTAAATTAAGGCAGGCAAAAGGAACTATGATAAAAAAACGGCATATTAGTCATCATAGTCATCGTAAAAGTAGGAATCATGATCCAAGTATGTTGAACACTCTTCATGTGGCCATTGAACCAATCCAATCGAATCCAATCCACTATGGGAAAGACTTCAAATTTTTCTTTACGCACAGTGCAAAAGTACTCACGCTTATGATTTTCTCTGATATTCTTACAATCTTTAGCATATTTTTATTTTTTTATTTATGTCAAACGATTCAGGTTGATTCAAAAGAAATTATTTTTCTTTGCAAAAGGAAAACATATGTTATCAATTTTACCTGATTTCATTTTGCTCGCCATGTACCTGTTGACATTGACTTAACATTTTTATAAACATTACATTTATTCATGGTGTAAAAGAACACGATTTTGTAGCCCTTATTAATCAACAATATTATGCACTTCATTGTAAATATGCAGCATTTACACAGGGATAAGATAGTACGCCAAGTATTCAGCTCGATTATCCGGTTTTTTTCTCAAAATGTGTTTTCGATCGCTGCGCACATAGTTACGGTGCGACACTCGCTGCCGCTGATGCAAATTGACTAAAACTGCGTCATATACTAGATGCTACTTCGTGTGTGCCATTCATACTGCAACTAAGGTTGTACGAGCTATTACCCACTTTAACTGACCACCCCATCTTACCCACCCTACCGATATATTGTTGTATTTGGAATAAGACATATTATTGTTTTTGTTGTATGAATGATAGCTGTACCTTTTCAAGTCCCTTTCAAGTAAATATGCCAAACGCATTTTTGTAAACAATTTAAACTTTGTTTGTAAAGTCTACTATTTTCTCCCAATTTGTCAAAAACCATTAAATTTTTGTTCATAGATTTGTTTAATATGTAGGTATAGCTGATTTCATGTTGGTTCTCCGCAAGTCGAATTTTGAAAGATAGTTCCACCACTTAAACTTGAGCTATTACAGTTAAAATTGATATATATCTATTATTTGTTACTTTTCTTCAGACTTAAAAAGTTTTATCCAAATTGCAGCTTGATCAAGTGCAACTGATTCTCGTTAGACGTTTTCCCGTTTTCTATGTCTCGTGGTCTGATTAAAACGAATTCCATGAATACTTGATGAGCATCCGTATCTTTTCGCATTATTCAGCGCGCCAAGTGTACAGTGTTCACAAATATTTTCTGAACGTGGATTTTACGTCAGTTCGAGAAATATATTAAATATGTATAAATAAAGAAGCTTGTTCTACTTCAAACTGAAGGTAGAAAGTTATATCTAGCATTTTTTATTTATATAAACATCTGAATTTTAAATTCATCATAATTGAAGAAAGATTATTAATTTACAAAATAAAATTCAAACATTTCGGTGACTCATTGGACGAAAATTAATTTAAAAACAAAAAACCCTCTTACATAATGAACATTGTATTCAGCGACATTTTTATTTCACAAATAATAACAATTTTATGGTCACAAGAATAAGTCGTTAAAGAAATGGAAAAGTATGATACATTTTACAATTAATGTACGTGTAAAATATTCAGCAATTCTGCTAAAGCTTTACAAGCAGTCATTTCCAACGCAGATTTATTCGACCGAAAATTTTTCACGACAAAATGTTACGGCGTAGCGCCACCTTTGATGAAGTAGCTTCTATGTGTAATCCTTAGAAAACATCCGTACATGTTTAATTCGGTTATTTCTGCCGTATGACAATACAATAATATATTCGGTTGTATTATAAAGATTCCTTTCGATATAGAGTACAGAGACAACAACGTTACTCGCTGAAGAAACTACAAAGAAGTTTGACTGTGTGTTTTTCGCTAATTGTGTTTCCCAAAAACTCGAGAAACGCGTTCGCCCGAGAAAAGTGTTCTCTATGCAAGGAAGATTTCTGGAAAGTTTTTCGACAGTTTCCGAGGAAAAATATTAATACAAAGTTAAACGAATCCACGGCGAGCAAACAAACCGGAGCCACGTCTGTTTTCTTTCTTGACGATGTTCTTAAAATCCGAAAATTTTTCACACTTCTACCGCGCGACTCTACGTCGCGTCGCACAGTGGGCTAAAACGCGAGAAAGTTGGCCAAGCATTAAATCTAGTGAAAAGCATTAAAAATATTTGTACAAATGCTTCGTACTGAGGTTTCCGGGGTCACTGATCACGATTCTACTGCTCAATCAATGTTTCAGTTAACCCTTTATCAATAACAAATCCATTTTTTAATAAAATATTGAAACTTGAGATAAAATATAATCAAAATAAACTTTCATTCATAATATCGTGAAATTTTTAATTCATGTGTAATGTGTTGGTATCATTAAAAAGGATAACAGCAAGGATATTGATAAGTTAAACAAATGATGTTCATAATTTCTGTATTTAACTATAACTACGTAGGAATGTTTACATATTTTATACTTAACATATATACAAATAACATAAAATAAATATTTTTATACAGATAACAAAATAGTAAATTATAAAAAGTAAAAATAATAATAAAAAGCAATAAATAATAAAATAAGTAAATAATAAAATAAATAAATAATAAATAATAATAAATAATAAAAAATTAAAAAAATAATAATAAAATAAATTAATAACAAAAATAATTAAATAATTCAATATAAACTAAATCTTCTTAGTCGTTTTCAGAATCGCATTCCGAATCGGTTTGCTTTTAATATTGCTTATAATATTTAATATTATATTTAATTAAATGTTTAAAAAATAGTCACCACTGTTACGTTCCGAACAGCAATTTTTTCAAAATTCCTTTTATGTTTTTACATCGACCGGATGTGGTTCGATAGTGCACGTAGCATTCTGGGAACTCCCTAATCGAACGCACAAACGGTCTTTGATGTGTTTAAGATAGAATAATCTCCTGGCGACGAAATTAAGATTGTTAGTATAACACATTCCTTCCTTGAAATCAACGTGGTCCCACGATCAAACTCTTAGATTGGCTTACTTCTGAGTACCTCCAAACGTAAACCAAAATGCGCTCGTGTGGTCCGATAACGCTAAGCGTTCTGGAATGTTCCTCGCGGACCGCCGAACGATAGAAAATTATAATAGAAATTGTTAATAGATTTGCAATAACTTATATCTATATGTCGTCTTCTTACACGCCAGCCAGTCCTACAATAGCTATCAAAATTCATAAGCATTTTAATACAAATTGTTGTAAAACGACTCAGGTAATATTCCGCTTTCACATTTTTTTTATAATATCTATTAAGAAATATGTTTTCCATTTTACTCCGTTACCTCTATAATACATGTAAACTATCAATAAATTATAAGTATTAATCATTTAGTTATAACATAAGAGTAAAGGAACATAATGTGGTTAATCCAAAATAAAAGTTGACTTGGAGCGGGAGGAAGGCACGCATGCACCCACCACCCGTCAGATTAACGAATCACGGTCCCTTACGCATCAGCCTCGCAGCCTAATTCGTTGGGCGCAACAGCAATGCAATGTAAACAATTTCGGACTAGGCCCACTCTGGTCTCCTCCAAGAACGTGAAGTTGCGACACTCTTCGACGTACAATCGCGAGGTGCGTGTCAAGCGGTCCGTGGGGTGTTTGAGACAGAGTTTGTTCGCGCTTGTGAATAACCTTAGCAAGTTAGGGCAAAAGACTCAATCTTCACGTATAAAAATCATATTTATTAATTTTTTTATTATTCTAAATTTAATTTGTTTCTAGTGTTATTTAACTCATCTATATAGTTTCTTTATTTAATCAGTTTAATATAGTTAGCTTAAATCAACTCAGTGCAGTATAGTAAAGCGGCGTGCGTATGTTTTTTCCTCTTGCCACAAGTTTTGGCAATATTGCAGAAGATCAAGGCTAGATCGAAAATTATATATATATACACATTCAATTTTGGAAATAGATCAAAGTACATATCATTTGGGTAAGTCCTTTTCCTTTACTCTTCCAGCGTATTTTAAAATGTATAAACATTATTGGCAAATAATTTCCAGTAGTTACTAATTAACTGTGGGATTTCCCTCACTGGAAATTATTCTATTCAATTGTGCTTACATCTTGCATCGTTTTTCGAGATTGTAATATCTAAATTGTAAATAGCTATATTAGCATTCTGTAATACATTCAATCAGTAACATTTTCTTTTGGTATAATATATTTTAATCAGCTACAATTTTCCTCTTTTATTTATTCGCCTTATTTAACTAACTTCCTTTTATTAATTATTAAGCGATCTGACGAAAGGGCCCGTATGGGACTAGAGTATCCACGAACCCAAATAACATTTTAAGACCCAGTTAGGGTTAATTTTCTAACTCTACAGAGTCGCACGCGCGTTACGTTCACCGGTAATCACCTTGCTTGACTACCACACTACCACAATACACTTTTACATTTACACAACACCTATACGAACACTTACACCCGGTAGCGTCCCAAGCACATGCGCGCGCGCGCCTCACGTAACACCACCCTCACTTAAGTAATACTATTTAAAGGACAATATATGAGTGGATCCTATGTGCATTTGCACTGAATATGATTGCCTGAGATGATTCAAACAGATGTCTGTATTTCCATTTTTTTTTAAAGACATGAATTTTTTTCGGGCAACTATGGGCAAGATTTTCTTTCAGTATATGTTTATAGGCATATCCAATAGTACTTCCTGTATAAAACATGCGTTAAGGCACGTTAGCAAATTTTTTATTGCAAATGCAATGTAGTCAAAATAATTATTCTTAGCAAGATGGTGTATTTTAAGCTGTACATATGCTCACAGATGATCAGAAGAATAATATTAATACTAGTAATTCTTTATTTAATCCCTGAAGTATAATTTTCAATCAAAGAAACTGTTTCAAAGTACACAGATTAAACAAAATACGAAGAGAATGACATTATACTTCAAGTCATCTAAATCAATTAAAATCAAAATAAAGCCATTATTTAACAGTTTTGTAATCAGTTTTTCCTGCTATTTTTTATTGTTCCTTCTACTTTGAAGTGTTATTTAATGATATTGTAACTCATTTAGTCCATATTCGTCACTTTGAAAAATTGCGTTTTGGCCAGCTTTTTCGCGTTTTAGTCCACTGTGCGTCGCTTCGTCCTCTGAGCTGTTGGCTCCGTGCTTTCTTGCAACTCGTAACTACGTTTTGCGCACTCCTATGTTTCCACGGCCAAGTTTCTGGTTTGTTGAATCTTTGGAGGTGTCTCCGGGTAAAAGTAAGCGACTGGTTTGTTCGTCGCCGATACGTGTCCACGGTAAATGTCGCGTTTTTCACATTCTTTTCTTAAGACATGTTGTGAATCGACTGTCGAAGTCTAACTACTTTTTGATTCAACTTGCATTTTGATGAGCAGAAAACGTGTCGCGAGTGAAATTGACGAATGACTAATAGAGTGTGGTAAAAATCGGAACAGCGAGTAATATTGGTTGGTGGTGCAATTCGAAAAATGTAAATTTTCAGAAAAAGAAGCTCCAATTTTTCGCTGAAATAATAGTTGAATACTAATTCTTAGATTGCAAATATTTATGCATATACAAAAATAGCAATCATGTCGTATTATGTACCTCTCGAAACCATCCAGCTTTTATTTAAAATACATTTTCATACAATAAGTAATTTTCCAGTAATTTAAAGTCATGGAGTTCGGTGAATCACCCTATATATATTTCGTTGAAAGACAAAACAACATGTCACTTTCAAAATATTTTCTACCGTTTAAAGTTTTAAATGCAATAATTGCTAAATATTGGACTTTGGTCCGATTGTATTAATTTCTTTCATGTATTGTTTTTTATTTTTTTGTACATACCTACCTGTTCCGTCGCACGAATACGGAACCCTCTCGAAGAAAGGGTCGTAAAGCTTTGGAAGCCCTTTGTCATTTTGCAGCTCGGCGAATATCTATTTTTGTTCGAGCAAACGACGAGGGGCACACGTGTTTTACAGCCGCTGGGCCTAACGGTAAACGTGCGGACAGTGGCCAGCGGCCTGCAAACCACATGCCGCGCGGACGCGGCAACCAGCTCCTTGGAGACACCCTTGAAAGAAAAGTGGATGACGTCACGCGGGCCGAAAAAACCCAAGAAGCGTGGTCCCTTATGACCGAGGTGTTACCATTTACAAAAAGGTGGCACGACTGTTTTCTGGTCTCTTCCGATCCACTGATTGATACGCCGCGTAGGCAGCCAATCGGACCCACGAATACGACAACGCATTCGATCCTAGCGAATCGGAAATTTCGGCGTCTCCACTTCCGCGTGGGTTCGCTCAAAGCGGCAAACTCACTTCCGACGCGGACGAAGCGGGGTGAGTTTGCGTCTCCAAGGGGACAGTCAGCGAAAAACTCTCGAAGCAGACAGACTGCGAAGAAACGTGAAGCGGGTAATCAGCGAACACCACACGAAGCATATAATCAACAACCATCATTCAAGGAGAAGTTCATCGGTTCGAATCTAGTAATCGACGTCGAGTATTCAACGCGAACAACTAACGTTATTTGAACTCCATCGGTCTGGGAGTTAAACAAACAATCGAGAAACGGTCGTCGCGAATATTCCGAATCCACGACTGAATTAGTTGGCCAAGGTTAACTCGGCGGCCAACGAACGAACACTACCTATAGATTTTATGTTCTTCTTACAAGTTGAATTAATACATATATAAATACAATTTTTTGTAAAATGTGACATGTCGTTTTGCCTTCCAGCTACAGATATAATAACATAAGGTTTGTTTACAGTTATCATTATTCACTTATATACTTTCATATTACTTATTCATTTGCACAATTTCTTTATCTTTTTCTATAGTAATATAAAGGGTATAGCCGGTTAAGGGGGTCAAATGTGCTCCCAAACCAAATTCAACGTGCAATGAGTCATTCGATAGCTTATCAAAAAAAAACACTTCGTGCAAATTTTTAGCCCTGTATCTCGACCTGGAGGGTGGTAACAGGGTGAAAATGAAAATCACGTTTTTACGTCATTTCTCTTATTCTATAGCATGAAAAAAATAGAAAAAAATCAGAGGCATTTGTGATATCGGCTTACGTATTTAGGAATTTTTTCATATTTTTAAATTGAATAGCTAAGTTGTGAAAAATGAGAAACCGAAAAAAAGGGGAAAAATGCCGATTAAGCATTGATGTAGGTCCAGAATTACGATTATATTTTTACAGTAAGTAGATATTGTTGTTACTATTATTCTCAATTTTTTTCAGATTTTTCGTTTTGATGCGCCGTAGTCAAAAAAACTAAAAACCGATTCGTTCGTTATTTTCAGCGAGTTAGACGTCGAATTTTTTGATGTTCTTTGGTATATAAGTGCTCCATGCAGTGTTTAACATTTTTACATTCGGCAGAATAACAGAGGAATTATAGAAAGTAAATAAATCCAATTAATGAAAGTTCCGATGACAAGGTTATCTTCTGAAATATTAAGTTAGTTTCCAACAACGGCGTTGGCTCGGCGGCAAAGTGTGTTACTTCAAAACGACTAGAGCCTGTTTCGAGTCTCTTCTTGGGCCTTTTTCACTTTTATTATTTATTATTATTTTTTTTCAATTTCTAACAATATAATAATGATCAGTATCGGTTTATAAATGTGTTAAAAATATTTTGACCTAAAATATGTATGAAAATAATGTTAGAGCGCTTTTCACGACTCCGCGTCTTTTCTCGCATATCTTGTCCTATTGTACTTCTATTGTAAAAATATTACTAAGCGATTTCGCCTTAATTTCCTACTTAAAGGAATGAAAACCTGATTGTATTTTGAATATATAATAATTTATTGAATTGTTGATTTACAAATGTTGTAGCCGATGGATGATTTCGCTTGATCGGTTAAAATGTGTAGTAAGACGAGTGCTCCGCAATCTCGATAGCCAGCTTGTTGGGTCGAATCGATTTGTAGGAGTTTGTTTGAAAATGACTCAAGAATACTTTCTTGGGAATACCCTTTCAGGACTAATTTTCAAGACTAGTTTTTCGAGACTAGTTTTTCGAGACCAGTTTTTCGAGACTTGTTTTTCGAGACTTGTTTTTCGAGACTAGTTGAGAATGCGCGAAACTCTATATTTATATCATTTGGAAAACTAAGGTGGAAGATTATTGGCGGAAAGAATTTGGAAAGGGAAATTTTCTGGATTTCCGTGATTGGCTGGTCAGAAACTGGAACCAGCCCACCACGACTGAAGGAGTGGGAAGGTGCGAAGGTGTGCAACCAGAGGGGATGCTCACGAAGTCCGTGGAGAAGGGGATGCGGGGGCCCGATGTTGGGCAGGTAAGCTGGAATTGAGGTGCACGATGCCTCATTGTCCAGAAAGGCAAGGAAATTACTTTACAGCTGTATTTCGACAGACACGGAACAAGACCTTAATGAGGTGCTTACAGTTCGTGTCGTCGACAGCGTGTATTGTTCTTATTTTTGAAAGGAAGGAATATTGGAGCTTATAGAAATAAGTTAATCCAATTTTCAAGGATGGGATAATCCTATTAGTTTTCCAAATGCAAATGCTGCTAATGGGCAGAAAAAGAAAAAACCGTCTTAAGGACGGAACATTCCAAAACTTTCGAATTTCACTATTTCAAATTTCAAATTTTTTCAATTTTCATGTTTCTGAATTTGCAATTTTTAAATTTTTGTTTTTTTTAAGCTTCCAACTCGTCAAGTCGAATTTTCTATGGTTGAAACACCCAAGCTTGCGGAATTACAAAATTTCGGGTTCTCAAATCTTTAAATATTTGATATTTTTAGGTTTTTAACTATTTTATTTAATGAATATATTTTCGATTAGTTTATATTATGCTCTGTAACGGATAACTCAGTCATGTATTTATGTTTTGAACTTATTGGTTTACATATCTGTATCATAAACAAAGAAATTATGATATTTGTGATTGGATACGTTGCCCTATTTCTCCTGTCATTTCATCGATCACCTTTTACGAAGATAAATGCGTGAATTAGTCGGCGAAAGCATCGATATTTCGATCCAATGTACAGTTTTATTAACGATAATTTGCCACTATATTACCAGTAATCCGCCATTACACTAATGCAAGTACATGTTTACATTGGCTGGTGATATCTTTATGTTCTGGCAACGCACGATCGACAAATTTTGGTTTTCGCACACAAATGACGATGTGTTCTGACCAACATACAGTTCATAAACTTCGCCGTAATGTTGGATCAAAATGAAACAAATTCTTTTGGGATCTACCTTCATACAGTTACAAAATTAAGATGCTAGAGGAAAAAGGATGCATGACACACTTAAATAGATTTATTTGTTCTATATACCATCAAGTAATTTCTGAATTCCGTCAATTTTCAACATTGAAATGTGTACTCTTTTTTTAAGCAAAAGAACGTTAACCATTTCACTGTCAAGTCCGTAGCGAGTACGGTCACGTTAAATAGTATAAACCAAGGATGGACAAATATTGTCATAATAGGAGTCAGTTATCACCTTTAAGATATAATCAAAAACCATATCTTTCAATTAGTATCACTACTCACTAATACCTGATCAAGATTAAATTATACGTAACGCTTGCTGTTTCGTGCGGCAGCTTTGTTATGAGGCCGCCTACTTGACTCTTCAGCTAAGACGAGTCGAGCTGATTTGAAGAATCAGGATAAGTGCGATCGGTTGGTCCAGTGAAACAGAGGTTTGGGTTTGCAACAATAACCTTTATGTTGGATATCACTGGACTCCACTTAGACGACGGCAACTATATTGTTAAGGATCAATCGTGTCACTCGCCGTTAGTTCGTAGTTTGAGCCTTATTCTGGGAGTCACACGCGGACGTCTATTCTATGACTCGGACGCCAAATATTATGACTTGGCCTCGAGGGCTATTCACCGGCTACAAACCCTTTTCTCCGTGGTGTTTCGATCCCGGAATGATTTCTTACTCTCTGTCACGCTCGCGAATTTCCTTCCAAGTTGCCTCGAGCCCTCACTCTCGTCCACCTTTCCTCGGGGTGGTGGAATCTTTGGCCACCTCTGATAGGCGGCTGGGTGTCAACCAATCCGGAAATTGTTTAAAGTCAAACTTGTTGACACCCACCTCTAGTTGACCGCCTACCAGAGGGTCAGCCAGATAGGCACGTTGTGCAGATTGGAAAATCCCAAGTAGCGGTGCCACATCTCGCCGCGGACCTAGGGCTCCAGACCTCGCACGTGTTTATGGCGGGCCCGCCGTTATTGGGGGTTACGATGTTTCCGGAAGATGCCGTAGAAATACTGCCTAATTGCAGCGACCCAAAAATTGCAGTTAGGAAATTTCTAATCCCCCCAATAAGAGCGAGGGCACGTTCGCGCCATAAACCGCCTTCCGAAATAGCGGCAACGGCCGCAACACTTGCAAAAAAGCCGGATTTCAAAGGTATTTATGTTTTGTTTTATTTGTTATGAGAACGCCCAGAATTTATAACATTTTTTCTGGATTTCGCACTATTCAGAATCGTTTTTAATTGTACCACGTCACCAATTTAATCAACTTTGGAGAGATATAATTTCTTAATATCGAAAACAGAAAATATCTAGAGTCTTTCATTGCTAGTTACCGTACAGATGTGGCAGTATAGAATTTCAAGCGGATCCAAAATATCAAAATAACAGAAGCTGGTGAATTAAGTTAGTTATTCAATGGAAAATGTAACAAAAAGTGTAACATAATAAACGAATTTTGGCGCGTAGATTTAATGATAATTGGTGTTTATTACCGAATTTCATTGCCAGGTCAAATAATTATTTTAATTAACCGATCAAAAAAAAATCACTTTTCCTAGAATTTACTGTTTTGTAAATTTGTAGTATAATATTGTGTTTCTCCTTTTCACTGAGTTTCTTACTTGTGTGGATATCTTTTCTTTAGAAGCTGATGGAAATTAAATGTAGAATTCTATCTTAATATTCCATTATTGATTCTATGTACGTAGCTGGAATACTTGCTTAGTCGGGTATAATCCTACAGAAGTGGAATATACCTTACAATTCACAGGATATACATACATAAGTGGAAGGTAGAATTCTAGTTTAAGTGGAAATTTGGATAATCCCCCAATATATAGGAACAATTGTCTATAGCCGTCCTTTATAGTAATGGTAACGTAATGGTACAATATGAAAGGAATTTACGTACTTATCTTTCATTTAATCTATCATTACTTTCTACTTATTCGTTCTTGAAGATGTAACAAATACAGTATCTTACAATAGACATTCCTTTACCACACAGATTCGATTTAATAAAATGAAAATTTGTAACTATTATAATGGTATTATGATACGACTTAAATATACAATAATTTACGAAGGTAATATTAGAATAATAATATTAAACATTTTCGCAATACTAGAAATCAAATCTTTGAACCAACTCGCTTTTTTGGTTTCTGTCATTATGTTACAGTCAACAGCACAATATACTTGTCCTAAATCGTGGTTCATACTATGAAACTGCAATTGTTATAGAGTAACTCCTTTTTCTTTGTTGTATTGAAAATCGAAAAATAAACTGACGTAAACTTCGCCTTAATGTGTGTTGCGTGAATTGCGTGGATTCGAGCACCCAACGCTAATTCTGACTTAGCCACAATTTAATGAGTCTAAGCCTAGTTTTTAGACGATGTTTAATCAACTGAATGTCCGTGTTATGAATGTTCTTAGTTCGCGTTCGAGTTCGTAGTTGACTGTATTCGTGTTCTTAAAATATTCTAACTTCGTTCGTGTTTTACAATGGTTCTCCCGTTTGTGTTGTGTCACTAAGTTCGTGTTGTAGTCCCTTTGGAGTTCTGTTTGTTTCTGTTCGTTTGAGGCAGGATGTCCATCCACCTCGCCTCGGAAGAGACGATCCGGAAGGGGGTGAGAAGCGTGATTGGCCACGATTTTTATAAAGTAACCGCCCTCGTACCCGTGATGGTCACCCTTGAAAGTAGCCGCGACCAAGTAGTGACGCGCAAGGGTTTTCGCGTGTTTTGGGAAAATCCGCAGCAGGTAACAAGCTGAAGGAACACTCTGACCCTGACTACAGATGGTTGAAAATAACGGATTCTAAGATTAATGTGTTGGTCCCAAAGTAATAAACCTGAGTTGCCGTCGCGAGGGTATTTTGTCTAAGAAAAATGGTCAATGGTTCCATAAACTTATTGCTGCTGCGAATCGGTTCGAATTTCTCTGGTTATTGCCTTACAAATTTAGAAATTCCGAACCTGGTTTTTATGGGCTGAGTGCGGGGACTTGAACAGTTATTTGTGATTTCTAAAGCTGTTGTATCGCGCTCTAAAGTGATTCAACAATGTGAACAAAGTAAAAGATTCTTATTATAATCTTATTAGTAACTACTCATGAAGCAGCAGAATTTCCAACAATATGACCGTTTGTTATAGAAAAGCTTTGTAAGTTTTATCAAAATTAGTTTTTCAAGATTCTAATAAATATTAGTAGTATATTACGAACCAAATCTTGACGTTTCATACACTACTAATAGAATATTTGGCAGTACTACCACTTTTAATGATATTGTAATTACTTATAGTCACACGAATTAAATGAATAATGGAACGTTCAGTGTTTTAAATTAAAAATTTATTCGGTCATCTTGCAGTATAAATTATATTTTACTCCATCATTATCTGTTCCCCAAATTGGCACCGATAATTGAAATTTCATCATAACAGACGGATTATATTTAAATAATTGTATATAGAGTGTTTTGGGACTGACTGATTATAATAGCAATAGCTGATTGATAACATTATCCGTGATCATAATACACCGGATTCCACTGTGTTACAAACTTTTTGGTATTCTTCAGATAAATTGTAATTTATTCTATAGTTCCCTTTTATTCACATTTTTATTCAATCATTCTAAAGATATTCATAAGAATATACGAATTTGTGTGTTAACGACAATGTATTTTCAGGGCCAGATGGTCCGACGATATTTCGTATTCATACCATCCCGTAACCCAAATAGCCTGCGCGCGGATATCTACGTGCATTGGGCAAACCAAGGACCACGATTCTTAGAACGCAGATGAAGTGAGTCATCGGGCATACGCATGCAGAATGTTTAGAGTAGGAAAGAGAGATGGCTTGAGAGAGATGACGAGCAACCTGACGCTGCATCGCCCAATTAGGTGTTAGGAGCTTCGTTCTTAGAAGATTTGGATACGAAGTGGGGACGGTGAAGTTACTTTCTGGTAAATGTAAGGAAAATCAGGATTGAAATGATGAGCGGTAAATAAATGATGATAAGTGGGCGTTTTAAAATAGTGAATCTGTATTCTACTCGTTACAATGAATTACGTCGACTGCCAAAGCAAGAGTGTCACCCCAAAACTCTAGTCGTGAGGACGCCCATGCCAGTGTGGCCTTTTCTTAACCTGCTACTCGGGCAGATCTTCCCTTAAGAAGGGGGACGCGCCGACATAAAACACATGGCCTGTCTCTGCGACTATTTATTTCGACTTTTCTCACACAAGAGGACCATAAAGAACCACGCGGCACTAATTCTAATATGTACACTCATACACGAAAGTATTCGAACGCTTACAATTCTACTATTTGTAGACGGTTGGCCTTTTTGCCTACCCTTATACTTTGGGGCCTGCTGACAATTTTATGGATGCGTGACTAACGGACCACCCTAACCTGCGTCACGGATGTCCTCAAGCGAGGAGCTTTCCTTTTTGGAAAGCAATTGAGAAGTCAGTTAGTTGCCGTTCGTCCTTAGGGCCACATCGCCTAGATAATAAACGCATTTAACGCGACTACTACGGACTTAGTTTTTATTTTAGTAGCCCTACATATTCAACTAATGAAATATGTATGTTAAATTTAAGCATTTGATGTAATATGACACGTATAACAAGGGACGGGTCTTAAGACTACATACATAAGTAAGATGAGAAAATAATTCAACGTTTTGTACTATTCGTATTTTGTATTGTTCGTATACTACATTTATTGTAAACTCGTACCCGAAGTGACTCACAAAAGTATTCGAACAGAATATTTAATAATTATTTAAATATAATAATTTGAAATTTTAAGAGGAAGCTGGCCCACTTTTGTCTTTTATAACGGCTCGAAGTCAGTTTTCCACTGAGTGGACTAACTTAGAAGTAATATTTGAATCTATTGGCTGCCATATTTCAATAATATTTCGTTTTGACGCTTCTTTCGAAGTAATAACTGTATTTCTCAATCTTCTTTCTACTTCATCCCATAAATGCTGAATGGGGTTTAAATCGGGATTTTGCGGTGGATGTGGTAAAACGTGTGGAACATTATTGTTGCGACACAAACTTAAACTTCTGATCGGTAATTCACCGCTCAGGTGTGTTCGCGAATCCCGACCTAACTTAAAAGATCGAGAGGAGTTTGAATTGAAAGTAACTCAGTATGAGGAAAGACAAATGTGTTTTTATTTTGAGTTCTGCTTGTGCTCTTGTATACGTTCTCCTGTGTGGTTCTAGAGCGACTGGTTTAGGGGCTCGTTGCCCTCTCCTGAGGAAAGCCGCTTGGTTTTTCTAAATTCGCTGATTGGCCACACTGTTTGAAATTGGGGAACCAATCAGCGCACTTAGTAAATTCGCCCACACCTTTCCTGTACGCCCTTAGCGTGTTTCCTTTAAGGAGGGTGGGGAAATATCTCTAAGTTTTGGCATCGCTGCGGAATGTCCCCACGAGTGGGATTTTCCCGCAGGATACCGTTACATAGGTAGGTCCCAAAATGTGCTGTCCGCTGCACTTCGGTTTATGATACGTTGTTTCGTTATTGAAGACGACAGGCACAGCTAAACTTTTACTTAATCGTTTAACTGCTGCCGCCAAGATGAAGCTAAAACATGTGCGAATAATAAAACAGAAATCCTTACTCAAAAATAACGTTCCTAGCAACCGTATCGTAAACCATAGAACTGAAGGGTCACGTTTGGGTCGGTGAGTCGAGTCCGCGTGCAGGCCCATGAGCTATAAACCCTCTACCGCTCACCAATTATACAATACCCATTCTTTGACTATTTTAGCGGTATGCTTCGGATCATTGTACGATTGAAACCAATAATTACTTGGTAAATTCAATTTTGATATACTGTGTTTTAAATTTTCCTGCAAAATTTTTAAGTACTTCGTTTTATCCATTATTCCGTTGATGAACACAACGTTTTCCACTCTACTGGATGCCATGCAGCCCCAAATTAATACAGACCGATTGTTATGTTTAATAGTCGGCGGTAATATTCCGCGGCTCTAATTCTATGTTCTATTTCCTCCAGACATATTTACGTCCATCGCTACCGAAACCATTAAACTTACTCACATCAGAGAATAACACAGTGACCAAGAACGAATTATTTTTAGAAATAAATTTTTCGGCGTATTATAAAGATATAACTTTATTATTCTTGCTAATAAATGGTTCTCTCCATGAAACTCGTGCATGTAAACCATTATTTCTTAATAATCGGCGAAACAATTATGGATGCACTTCTTGCTGAAACTGCATGGCCACCACTGATGCCAATTGTGATCCAGAAGTGAAAAGATCTTGTATGATTTTTCGCATACGTGTCCATTCTTCTCTTTCAGTTACCTTTTTTGGACGCTCACAATGGAGCTTATTATTAGCAATGTTACCTTGCGTTTTCTTCACAATATAATGAATTCTAGACTTGCTTATTTACAAATTGTGCAATTTCACCGTATGATTTGCCTTCCTTATACCAATTTACTTTTAATTCTCTAATATACTTGCTTGTTTCGGATTTCTTGCAATTCATTTTGTTATGTTATTAATAAGGAAAATTGTGATAAAATTTCGAACACTGTTTCGATGGGACTATCTGCCAGTGAACTGAGTAATCTTTGTTGACATTCTATTATCGTTTGAAATTCTTAGTTGTCCAAAGTTCGAATATGTTTGTGAGCCACTTCCGGTACGTGTTTACAATGAATGTAGTATAAAAACGGTACAAATCGTTGAATTATTTGCTAATCTTACTTATATAGCCCTAAGACCATCCCTTGTTGTATGTGTCATATTACATCAAATGCTTCAATTGGACATATATATTTCATTAGTTGAATATTAGAATTGTAAGCGTTCGAATACTTTAGTATATGAGTGTATGTATATTCTCTAATGTTACTATCAATGAGAGTATTTTTTCTGCATCCACTCACCTAAGTAAATTTGTTGCTGACAACAGGTAGTAAATGTAAATGGTACCTACCAAAATTAAAGTCACTATTGTATTTTTTTTTATTTTATCAGTATATTCTGTAAAACAAACTACAAATGAACTCATTGGTTACCTTGTTTGACCAGCCTATTCTTCACCGCTAGATTTATGGAACCCGTCAACCTGGCGGATTCTAAATAATATGCTTAAAGTTACAAAAATACTTTTTAGTAATTTATGTTAACTTTGATTGATGTAGTGATGTGAATACATATCCTAATTCATTCCGCCCGCTTTACAACTATCTAACTTCAAGTATCTGTATATAATATACCTATTTTATAGGAAACCCATCATATTAGACAACCAAAGTCCGTAATTTTAGTGTTGAAAGCAATGATGCTTCCAAACTTTCTATCAGTAGCGTATTTACTTCGTATATCCGTCTCACATTCCTATTCTTTCATCTATAGATCAATCAACTAGCATGATATCTCGTATACACGTGAACCTGGTGTCTCGAGAAACAAATCTAGACAGACTGTCTTAAATTTCATCCGTACCTTAGTAGGGAGAGTGCACAATCTGGTAGACCGCTGTTGACGTGGCGGGATATCGTTTGCACTGGCTGGATCACTTCCTTTTCATTTACTTCGCTGCAAATGTACAAATAGAAAATCCGAGAGCAATCTGGATCCAAAGGAATTGGGTCCTTAGGAACGCCGAGGAACCAAGCAGCTTTAAGCCAAACTCAAAACATAGACTTCGTCAGAGTCACGAGACAACATAGCCGGTGCGAGTGCAAACGTTTGTTGTTTTTTTTCTTGATAACATCGAAAGAAGGAAGAGCAATTCTGAAATAAGGGTGAACGATAGGTGGGAGTGAATCAATAAGGACGATTGTCGTTTGTGTTTCCTCCCACCTTCCGCTTATCGTCCGTTTCAAACGTTCATTTTATAATTTGCGGGATCCGCATTTTTGTGATCGAATCGGTTTTAACACATTACATTTCATGTTTCATCATGATATACTATAACAAGGTTTGGAGCTTGTAACTGAGAAGATCGTCTTGTTGAGTTTTGAATAACTTGCATAATCTCTAAGTTCATTCATCATATTTTTTCTGTTTCGAATTATCGAAGATAGAGTTTTAAAATATAGTTTCATATCTTTTATTAGTTTTAACCCCTTGCCTAATCATTTCTCCAATAGCTACATACCTTAACGTCAGATGTCCATTTTTCTAACAATGTATTACATATATAAAAATTGAAGATAAAATTAGATTTAGTTACAAATGCGATGTGCATTTGTAGTGCTTTTAAACCAAGGTCTACAACATAAGTGTGACTCGAAAGTTTAAAGTAGAAGATTGGCAGGCACTAAATAAATCGCTTGAGATATTCTTCAAAGAAGATTTTCAACCACGATTTTTTCAGTAAAATTTTGCATATATGTAAAACAATAAAAAATATTCAATACGTATTTCTTTAAAGGGGGGGGGGGGGGGGGGGGGGGCAATCCTATGAAAATCAACTACCAGTAATTTTTAAGATAAAATTTTGAAAGTATGTATTTTGTAGCATTTTTTATGCAGAATTCAAATATGTAGTGTGGCAGCGGAGACAGCCACCACGCCCCGCGTCCTTATTTAAAACTTCACCTCGCCTGCATGCATTCTTTCCCTTTTTTACAACCTTCGCCTCCAATAGATTCTTTGTTCATCACTTCCGTTGCTCGCTCCTTCCGAGGGTCACCCGGGCCTGGTTACTGTCACCAACTTCTGGCGACCAGACCCGGGTGAGTCCTTGCCTTTATCTTTAACTGCGCTCCAAGAACCTTTCCTATTCTTTCAATCTCGCCTCCGACTTTCTAATCTTTTCTTTCAATTTCCGCTAGCTTGACTTGCAACCCTTGAGGACATCCTCGTCGTTCTCGCGCAACCGAGGTGGCACATGTGGCATTCAGGTTTGCGCGGGAACGAACGGTTTCACTTTTCCATTTTCCCGGACTTTTCCCTCTCTATAATTTTCTCTGCCCGTCTGTCTTTCTTTCTGCTTTCGATTTCTCTTTCTCCGCTGGCAGATTTTTTAAGGAGATAGTCCTTCCGAATATCATCAGTTCTTTTCCTGCCGTTACGCTGCCGCCTCACTGCCAGTCGTTTGCCGTCCGCGCCGAGCCATCGCAGCGCGTCACTACCGCGACTTGGTGTGCCGTCGTACTTTGCGCCCACTGTATGTAACGCGCGTCGTTTGCGAGCGAGAAATTGAGTGTGGCATAGTTCACCGCGGTTCGATCCACCTCAGTAGGAATTAATTTTGTAAACATATTTTTTCGTAAGAAAAAACAAATTTTTTTTCGAAAAAATCAGAGCGTAAAATCCATATCCTTATATTTTCAGTACCGTGAACGTATACTGTAAAAAAAATTCAACTCAAAAACTTTATTTTTGTGGAAGTTATAACGTCTTTTATATTGCTATGTTACCTAAAATACTCCTGCTGCGTACGTTAGACCTTCTTCTTCCTGCAAAATTTTTTCTATTATGACTTTGTAGCATTTTCAACGGCAGTTCGCTTATTTCTATTGCGTTAGCTTGTAATGGATCTTACAATATTCACAGTATCACTTTTACGCCAGCACATCATAAATGGATGAGTGTACACAAACATATCCTATCTGATTTTTACCTACGTATCGTTATTTTTTATTTATTTATTATATAAATACTCGCAGTTTCGCTTATGATTTCTTAGTGATCAGCAGAGTTTCTCATTTGCTTCTCTTCAATTTCAAAGTTTGTCTATCTTGAAAATGGCCAGACCAAAGAAAAATAACCACTACTATCGTGATAAACAAAACAAACGAAGGCAAAATTATCGTGACAAACAAAATATTATACAGGCCACTAATAATAACTCTATTCTTTCAACATGTAGTAGTGTGTAAGATTCCTCGCTCGATAGTGCTAGTTTCGCTGATAACATTTAAAAGAGGAATGCAAGATTGCAAATGTTATCACAAGATGCAACGACTGAACATTCTTGTTCGTCCGAACAGATTCAATACGCAGTTATTGCTATATCCTGTATCAACAATCTTTGTTCAGCTATAAAATGTGTTGAATGTGATAATGTTTCATTGGAAATACAATTAGGTGAGAAAGTTCATAGATGAACTCATGAGATTATTTTGAAATGTAAGTACTGCGAGGAAGGTGATTTGGAAAGTATAAAAAAATCTACATTTAGTTCTCCTGAAATTTATAATGAAAGTTTGAATCATTCGATTTTCGATGTTTTACGTATTTGTAAAGGAATCTCAATTACTAGTAAAGGATATTCTGCATTACAAAAATTTGCTGCAATTATGGACATAAACTTCATTTCACAGAAAATGTTTACAGAATGTACGAAAGCATTGAGATGTTCATCTATCAAAACGTGTGAAGAAGCTTTACATAAAGTACGGCGAGAAGTAGAAAAAGTAGTACGAAGATTTGCATATGGGCAATCTAAATTCTCTAATCGAAGTAGCAGTAAGTTACGATGGATCTTGGCTAACACATGGTCACACATCCAATTATGGTGTAGGATGTGTAATTGATATACTTACTGGGTATGTGCTTGATTTCGCAGTCATGTCTAAATATTGCCAAAGTTGTGCACGTGCAATACGTAAGTTAAGTGAAAGCTCTCCAGAATTTTCTATATGGATGGAAGGACACAGTAATTTTTGTCAAAAAAATCATACCGCATCATCCAACGCAATGGAAATGTTTGCTGCTGCACAGATATGGCAAATACCGGAAGAGTATGGTGTTCGCTACACAACTTTCATTTATGATGGTGATATTAAAACTATTCTAAATAGTTTAGAAGTATACGGGGAAACTGTAAAAATAGAGAAAGAAGAGTGTGCAAATCGTATTGGTAGATGACTATGGAGAGCCGTGATTGATTTGGTAAAAGAAGAACGTAAAGAAGGGGTTATTCTGGGCGGTAAAGGACAAGGTACACTAACAATAAGAGATGTTACAATTTGAAAATTAGACAGTCATTGACAACCATTAAAAATTGCGACAAAAAACGAATACGCAGGTATGAAGATAAAACTTCGGAACGCAAGAAGCGTGCTAGAAAAATTATCGGATTAGCACAATTATCGAGAGAACAAGCTTTACAAGAAGAGAAGGTCCAACGTACGTAACAGGAAAAAGTACCTGTTCAATATTTCCAGATTTTGTAGCTATGTACAAAACTTTAACAAATTCAGCGTTGGCTGATGTTCCATGTTAGTTAAGTTACGTCCGACAATTCTCATAAATTACGAAAACATACTCTGCTTAGTTAAAATTATTAAAAAATTAGTCTGGTACATAAAGATCGCTCTCCGTTACCTAAGATTTCAACGTATTATGGTTTCATTTAAAACTAGTCTGTAACATAAAATAAAATGTAACGCGCAAAATAAAATCTAAGAATGTCAAGTATCCGACAGAAGGAAGCAAACGTATGAAGGCGGGCAGTATTGCAAAACGAAGGAAGAAAAGTACGAGAGACGTAGGAGCTAGGAAAAGGCAAGAGTTGGAGAGTGGAGAGTGCATGGAAAGATAAAAGCGGGTGGATACAACATTAAGGGATTAAACTCGAAAACACGAAGGAAATGTCATGCAACGCGTTTTACCGGGAATGGAAAGTATAATGGTAACTTAGAGGGGAACGAGGATGAATATAAAAAGGAAGACGGAGAAAGTAAGACGGAACGAAGAAATGGAAAGTCGAAGCGAAGAGTGGAGTAAAAAGAAACCGACGGAAGGAAAATAGGATTGCAAGAGAAAATGCGAAGCAAAGACGCGACGCAACGTACAGCAGACTATGAGAGAAGCTGCTAGATATTATTAGTCACGCCTACTAAGATTAAATTGGTACCGAAATCACAAAATATACAGTAGACGGTAGCAATATGAGATAGGATTAAAATAGGAGAACCCAGCAATTATGGAATTCCAAATCTACATATGTTCCAAGGATCGCAGAATTAGCTGCGAACACCAAGATCGTACCTAACTTAAGCTGTCAGATGTTGAGCTCTAAACCTCGAATTGCAAACCTCGGACCCTATATTATACTAAAGGCAGGAGTGAAAAAGTGGTCTAAGTGCATTTTTTGAAAAACTTATGGTATGCATATAAGAAGGTAACTAAGATGCGTATTTACATATACAAAAAATAACGTAAGTATATTTTATTGCTATTGCTACATTTATTGAATTCTAATATAAGGTCTAAAGAAAACAGAACAAGGTACCCGTTAGTGGAAAAGTATAGATGGAGGAAACATATTGAAAAAAAAGAATCATTGTTATATTTTCAAACTATTCCTGGGTCTGCTTAGTAATTTGGTTTATTCCTTAGAAATATGTAGATTTTTTAAAATGAAGTGTAACTTTACCCATTGTATCCTCAAAATGAACATTTCGTCACTTAGACTATTATTCCACTCAGCACATCGTATTTTAAGTTACTTCTCCACCAGCGCTCGGAAACTGTTCGTGAACAGTAATGTTCTAGAAATAGTCTGCTCGCGTATCTATCCGCGTACTGTATTTGAACTCTTTGTAAAACTTATTGTTAGTTACATGACAGCATACACCGAGAAACAGCTCACAAACACAGTCTACAAACAACCCGATCCTTTTGCGTGATATGTTAACGCTTACAGATTATTTTGATTAAGATATGTGTAAACAGGTATGTATCTGTAATAGCAATATATTTATACCAATCTCAGGAACATTTTATTTGAAATAAAGTAACAAATGATCAGGACTTTAATGATAATTTTTTATACATTTTATTTGTATAATTCCCAAACTTGGTTTATGCAATAGGATTTCTAGTCATAAATATAAATATTATTACAATATTTATTATTTAGTTATATACAGTAACTGTAATTAAAATGTGTAATGTACAAATATTGGAAGAAACGAAGACATACACCATATAATACTATTTATAATTTCATTCAAACATATAAACTTTATATCTAACAGCATTTAAACTGTCACTACATAGTCGTCCCAATAATTCTGCTAAGTATATCTATTAGACAAACGTAAGTTGGTATTTCTTCGAAAAATATTCGCAAATTATTACGAGAAATGGAATTCTGTAGAGATCATATTTTGTTATAGAGTGTTATGTATTTTCAACATGAGAGAATTTGTGGAATTTGTTTATCAGCATTGAGATTGTTGTATACGGTTGGTTTAATCTGGATTTCAATACGAGATTTAGGAAAATATGTTTTACAGTAATTATCATATGCAATAATAATCTATGAAAGATTCCTTAACAAAACCTTAACTGCAAATCTCACCCGGATTTTCTTCAAATATAGTATTATTTTAACTATTTCAAATAAGTCTGTGGAGCTGTAGAGAGGGGATAAGATAGGTAAAAGGAAGGGTGTTGTGTTTCGTCCTGGGCCTGCTAGTGGACTCATTAGTAAGGCTACCTAGTAGGCCCTGCCTTAGACGTTGGGATATTGGAAGGAAGGTTAAAGGCAGTATATATATGGACGAGGTAGTTGGAGCGAGTGCTTTCGAGAAAGTCCTATTTCGTATGTCCCTCTAGTAGCAGGTGCAGGAGAGCCGCCACAAGTCTTTTGCTATAATACTCTTTTGTTATTTTGATCGAGATTCCCGCTTACGAAACACATTGTATAGATCATAAACTCTAAAGGTAAATTGCTTCTATTAAACTGTGCCATAATTTTCATCTTGCACATTACTTTTTATTAAGAAACAAAATCCAGTATCTCTAGATGACTAACAAGCGTGATATAAATAAAACCTGATTGCGAACCTATCTTTTTGCCGCAGACTTTGTATAAGACATTAATTTGAATAGGATAGTATAAAAAATGTAAGGTATAGAAGATTTCATAACCCATTTCTCTCAACATAAACAAAATAAGGTTAGGTAATGCAATAATAATGTTCAAAATTGATGCATAAAACAACAATTACAAGTTCTTCCCTACTATTCTACCATAAAGTAAACTCTAAAACTTATTTAATTTACAAACTCTAATACTATAATGTTAAAATCCGGTGTAGTTATATTTAATACTTTTTCCAAATGTAGCTAATAAACTTTTCGATATCAAATTTTATTAGAAAAAAGGATAAGATAGGTAATTTTACATTTTCGAGTACTAGTCAAACAAGAAACTCTTCTATCAATCAGAATTTACGCTTATCGCGACGATTTCATCAGCAAGTTTGCCATTCTACGTTTTCTTCTTCGGAATTCACCCTTCCTATCCCGGATCCTCAGCATCGACGCGGACAACTTATAGTATAGTAGCGAATACGCCGACAACTCTTGCCTTTGCCTACAAGTTCGTTGACGACACGACGGCACATATAAGTATCTCGTACGCAATGCAAACCTTGTTGTCAAACTTTTGCAGTTTGACATGCATCATCATCCAAACGTGCGCTATTCTGCGAACCTCGGCAACTCTATTAGCGACTACCAGAATAACTTTGATTATAACACAGTTTCTTAATTCCCCGATGATAACTGCGGATTTATAGTTCTGAAGGAAATGTTTTGTGACTGAGGTGCACGATGAATAACTTTTCAACTCGCAATGATTTTAAAGTGTTTTATTCGTAACGATAAGACCGCCTTGAGGTTTGCTCGAATACTTCTGTCGGGCGTTCTTGCGTCCGTCTTATAAACCTCACCAGGTGACGTACTCGAAATTTCTGGAAGGTTAATTTTAAAATATTATCGTTAAACTATTCTTCGTTCGGTCGATCACCTGACGAGGTTGTTGCCCTGATGACGTCGTCAACCCACGATAGATAAGGACAACCTCACCAGGGCATTGACCGTGTTTACAATTCGCGTAAACTTTGTGCGCTGTGCGTTTCGGTAGAGTACAACACAAATAACCTGTATTGCTTACCGCAATAGCGTTATCGGTACTTTTCATTTGATTTGAACTAAAATCATGTCGCTACAGTTCTATCCAAATCATGTTTCACGGCAACCTGTGTATATTTCGAGATTATTTCTTCCATATTGCTTTTGTATTTCGAGACAGGAATCAGGAATTACAGTCAGCCTCACAACACGCCAGTCATATCTTCGCAAAAATTATCCCTTCTAAATTAAATTATTTACGTTGAAGGATAAGACCGAGAAACAAGGAATACTCATTTGTATTTTGAAGTGTTCAGCTGAAAAAAAATTAAAACAATTATTTGTCTGCTGATTTGTTCCGCATATCTAATGGGAATACAAACTCCATGTTATGAACAATACAGTTACATTTATTGAACTTTGTTTCTTTGCCGACCAATCATGTCAAGTATTAAAAGTTGATTTTTTCAGTAAACCTGCCTTGTAACATTCTTTATTGCTTTCCGTTTCTTCTGATTCAGTTTTTTTTTTATATGAGCTTACAATTCAAGTTTTAGTCTCAGATATGTATTAGAGTCCCAGTGGGTTTTACAACCTGTTTAATTTATTCAGATGAATGCAAACGTCCCTCAAAATTTCCAAAAATCTACAAAATGATGAGGTAATATAACTAAAAATTTCCTTGAATTTTAATTCATGAAGACCAAAAATGACAAACTCCACGCTTCTAATCTACACTGAAAAGAAAACATTAAGGGGTAAAGGAAGACCTTTTCTGGTTCACAGTTTATCGTTTCCGTGGCGAAATCAGAGGAATACGAGGCAAAAATGTCTCATACTTGATGCAATGATATCTCGTTTGCAACGTGACGTTCATAGTGCCATGATAGTTCCAAACAAGCAATCCAATAAACGAACTTGCTACCAGAAAGTGGCGCAACATTGTTACATGCTATCAGAATGCATTACGGTAGAAGTGGGAGGAGGACCTCTGCTAGATGAAGTCATAGGGGATGATAACCATGTAATCACAGTTCTAAGCACGGAACTCATATCTCTCTCTTCCAGTCCTCCTTTCTTGTATGGATACGTGCAATGCACAGTGTAACGTGTCTGTAAGGTTAGCACGGTTTACACATGCCATGTAAATTCGTTCAGCCAAGCTAGCCTACCTTTTCCCTAATCTAACCCTGGTAACACTCTTTGGAATTGAACAGTTGAATTACTCCGAAGTCATGCATTGCTCTTCAGACGCAAAAAGATCGACAGTAAAGATAGTCAAATCCGGGTTATGTTTGTGCTACGCTTCAACTAGATTGACTCTTCGTGGAAAATAATAGCGGACCTAAGAAATAAGCTGGGCCAAAGAACTAAATGATCACACTATCGACGTAAAGAGACAGCTGAATGGTATTGTCAACGAAAGGAATGGAGTTAAGGTAGGTTGGAAACAAAAAGCATTTTGATATGTTTGATACTATTAATACGTTTACGTTTAGAATTGATATTTGCGTATCAATTTTATGTAGGACACATTTGTAAATAATTTGAGATGTATTGAAACAACTATCGTATCGATACACATCAATTGTAGGTATTATATTTGATACTTGTTTAAATATAATTACGAAGACCCGAATACAATTCAAACAAAATCTGTGTCGTGAAACATACAATAACATAAGTTAGTGATGATCAATCTATTATCTTCTACTGTCGATTATATCATTTCAATCATACCTATTATTTAGACTGAAATCAACCGACTTCTTGGGCAATTAATTCATAGATTTATGTTATAGTGAATGAGAAAATTATTTTATTTTAGCTATTGAAATTAGCTAAACAATTACAGCAAGTCATATGCTACTTGCAAGTCTCAAATTGATTATCACTAATATACACTTTCTTATGCTTTGTTGATATGGACAAAAGGACCACGTAATTGTATGGAATCGATACTGCATGAGTCGGTGTCAAACATATTTTACCAATACCAATTACAAATTATTTTGATACACACCTGATACCATGTCAGGGTATCTTCAGATGTATTGGTATTCATAAGTATGTTTCTGAATTCTCCACACCATTAGTGGTACCTGTTGACCAAATTAACTGGCAAAAGTTGCTTATGAAAGGCTATTTGCAAGTGAGCAAAAGGTGATACCGCCAAGCCTCCATAAATTGAAAAATCTGTATAGCACAACAATTTTGTTCATTCTCTTCTGCCCAGTCGCATACGAACAGTCGTGAAGGCAGGATGTACACATGCATAAAGCGAGCTCCGAGTGTAAACAGTTGACAAAGTGTAAAATCGAAGCAAAGTAAACTGTACCTATAAGATCTCAATCATGAAACGCAGAGGCAAGGATTATATTCGACTAACTCAACTAACTCAACCCTGATTCAACTCTTACACACATTCGAAACACTATTTAGTCAACTCATGAACCAAAACAATCTAATCATTTTACTAACAAACCTCGTCAACAAATGGCAAAGTGGCCTGCAACTTCAGACTAGCCCTATGGAACGCGAACGGCTTAATGCAACGGAAACAGGAACTAGAAATTTTCTTAAACGAACAGAAAGTAGACATATTATTAATCTCAGAGACTCACTTTATAGATAGAAGCTATTTCAACATATTTAAGTACAAAATCTACTTTACATTGCATCCAAATGGAATAGTCTGCGGAGGCACTGCTGCGAATATTAACGAAAGGATCTCACATTATGAAATGAATAAACACGAAGAAAATTTCTTCCAATCTGTGAGTATTAAAATAAAAGATACAAATAGTTCATTGGTTATAGCCGCGGTAGACTACCCACCTCGGCATTTAATTTACAAAGAGCAATTCGACAATTATTTCGATACGTTAGGTGACAGAGTTATTGCAGGGGTGGACTTCAACACAAAACACCCACAATGGTGTTCAAGGGTTACGAATCCAAAAGACAGAGAGCTTCATAATACCATGACATCAAGATGTTACAACCATATAAGTACACGTGAGCCCACTTACTGGACTGGATTTGGCAAAAATTTCGGACGTCCTCAATTTCTTTATCGCAAAAGATATCTCGCTGGACCATGTCGACGCCTCCTCAAATTTTGAACTTCCATCAGATCACTTGCCAATTATACTAACATTAAGTTCCACGATCATAGAAAGAGAAGATCAACCCTCTACAACGCAAAAACCAACTAGCCTTTTTTCAGAAGTCGCATCGATGAGCGTTAGATTCAAAGACCTCATTAAAAACCTTAGACGAAAACTGCCGTACATCAGTCTACACTACAAACCAAAATAAAAGGCTAGTACACAATAATATATACACATCAAATTTGCTGATTTGCTCTTTAGAGCTAGTTGTAAATATAATTCATAAAAAAAACAAAAATATTCTCTTCTGCTTCGCTGCTACTACCTCCATAAATTAAAATAAAGTTTACTTTAATTCATATTATTTGCTACATATTTAGATGCATCTTTTGCTTTTATAACTCGAATTTAGCCAAATTATTGTAAATCGAAGTTTAGCTTTATAAGTCTTTGTTCTATATTTTTCTACTTGAAAAATTTGATAAATCGAACCCTCTAAAACTCGAAGATTTTAGCTTTCCCCTTGAAATTCGAGTTATCAAAGTTCGCCTATACATGTAAAGATAAACCGAAGTAAAAATAAAGTGAAATTTGTTTGTCGGTTAATTTGAACTTAAAAACATGTGTGTACCCAGTAAACTTTATATTTATGTCAATGATTGATGCCAATGTTGTAATAAGCTGCTCTTATTAATTTACATTCGTATGGTTGAACGAATAGTTCTATTTTATATTTCCGATTTATTTTTGTTTGGTTTACATGAAAAATTATCCTTTGTCTTCCTATATTACAAGGTAAAAAATTATTTTAAAGTTCAATGTGAAAAAGGTTAAATACTTAGTTACAAATTGTCGCGACGCGACTTTACGTGTAGCAGACCAAAGGGGCTGCGAAGCCGTTTTTATGACTTAGCCTGCGTCCAGAGAACAATACGCGACCTGCTGACAACGTGAGTAGTCAAAAATTCCGTTGCCAGAAAAACTGTATCTTTTAGCAGGCCCAAGACAGAGACTTCGCTCCCCACGGTTCCACCACTGTCATCCCTTCTCCTAAACACAATTACCCAAATGTTTCGACACCAACCCTCACGACGTTCAGTTCGCCGCCACCAGTCACACAGAGCAGTTCACAAACATCATTGCGTTATACATAACACACATTCGTTGAAAGACATGGACACTCAATCTGAACACTTGTGATATTAAATCAAGGCATCTTAAACGTTCGCGAGTGACATTTCATTTCCAAACTCACCCATTACCTCATTAAGTTGAAGTAAGGGCAGCGTTGCCAAGGCATCCATCACGGCCGATACGGTGACGCAACATTATATTCTATACGGTGACGAACCATTTAGATCGGCCCAAAAACTGTAAAAATAACTTAAGGTAGCTTTATTATATGGAAAAGACAAATAATTAATTTTTAAGGAACTTTTTACTGTGACTAAATGATTCATATAAACTAGCAGATAATTTAGAATTTTAAAAATTGAATGAATGTACATTTAACACATATAGTACAATAAAGTAGGATTGTTTTTCAGTTCATAGTTCACACTATACTCGTACGCTTGCCGTTAAACAGCGTGCGCATGAAGTTTGGATTCTTTATGCGACTGACATAATAGAATCAAAACATAGTTGAGAAATTATATCAGAGAAGATTCGTCAAATACAAAATGAACTAAAAAATTATTCCATGTGATAGATAAATGATATAATATTCTGAATAAAAATCAATTGCTTGTTTAAGTGAATTAACGTGAATGTCAAAATAATTTCCAATTAAATAAGTTACTATACTGTTTACATAACCATTTTAAAAGTAATTTATTCAAATAATATCCAACCTTTCCATATACATACGTATTGGACAAAAAATTAAGAGGCATGTAACTGAATAAATTCATCAATTTCATTATCTCCCGTTAATAGACATGATCCTTGTATAAAATAAAGAACAGGAGATTTTCATATAAACCTCCGGGGGAATAGAATGTATTAGTTCAATAAAAATAATTTATGACGCTTATTTGTAATTATTACGTACCACCGAGGCAACACATTGTGGTACATATGAACGCTTTAATCTTTCATCGCCCGTACCTGCAGTCTTCACAGCATGCGATTTTAAACGAGCACGAATGTTTGTTCATTATAGTTGTCGCAGAAATATTTACGATGTCATGTATATACCGTTATACTTCGCCGATGCACTGCATGATAGTATGACATAATGTGTCGTGTATAAACCATGAAAAAGGAACGTTTTATGGCCGCATCTGATCGCATGCGGTAATACAATTTTCGTCATTAAAAGTAATTATCGAAAATGCGGATCATTTCATTGCGCCTTGTGGTAGAACTTTTAGTGTAGGTAAGTAGTACTAAAACTTAGAACTATCTGAGACAGTTGACTTTTCACTTATTCTAATTCCGTCCAGTAGTTTAATTAATTACGTTTTTCTTAAAATCACCTTTTTCGTCAATATTGGTTAATACCTCGAATAGTTTTTAATATCTCCTGATAAAGCTTGTTGTTACTTACACGAAATAAACTTTTTTACCAATTAGTGAACTACTTTTTTAAATGTTAGATTTATAAAGTTTCCCTAAACGGTAAACTTCGCAATCCTCTCGAAACAATCGGTTTTTTACAGAATAATGTAACTTTCCTATTCTTCCTTTAAAAAGTTGACTTAATAACTGATAGTCAAATAGTTTGGCAAATTCGACGATCAAAATAATGCAAATACTTACAGCAGAAATTTTTGTGAAACCAAATGCAGCATCAGAAATAGTCATTGAACGCTAACAGTCGTGCCGCTGTATAGTATTCTAATAATCAATGAATAATTCCTTTTTCATAATTATTACATTTATGTACTTTATTTTCTGAGCGAAATTGTCTAAAATTATTCATTTCTCAGCGTCGAGGAGATACAGTGGCTGCTAAAAATATGTGAACAAATTTTAATTTTATTTCAATTTAAATTACACAATAATAACATTTTTCCTACAAATGTTTTAATAAGATCATATTTCATAAGCTTTAATACATAATGTATTTGTGCTACGAGCCTTTGGTTGCGTTGAATATTCTTCATTTTGATAATAAAATTGCGCTGTGCCTGCCAACCTTCGACAACCACCGTGTCAATAACATTTCAAGTGTTACTGACTCATATGTTAAATTATGATATGAAATTGTCTCATAGGGATGCAATAAATTAAAACAGGATTAAATATATAATTAAATTGTATTCCGATATCAAAGTATCTTTCGAGTAACTAAGTCATTCTGTCATTACATATCTGTCTTCCAGTATTTTTCCAGTTTCTTACCACAGTTATGTCTTTCACTTACAACACTAGACATTTCCTAATTCCAGTTTGAATTAATTAACTGTTAACTTTATGTAATGTTTCACAGGAAAACGTTTCTCTTCTATAATAATTAAAATTTTCATTATTTTCCAGAGACGAGTATTTTTGAATTTATATTTTATGTATAACATAAATAATTATTGTAAAATAAGATATAATTGTCAATTTGACTATTAAGATTTGAGTAGGATGAAATATTTTTAGTGAAAATATTAAGCATTCAATACGTGCAAAAGTTTTAATAAGTTTTGTTTTAAATGAATAATATTCGTTATCTTGTTAAGAATATTTTATTGGATCAATCAGAAACCTGATACCGGTATAATTTTGATACCCATATCATGTGCAAGATTAAACCAAAACCGATATAATACCGAAATACCGATATCGTTGTGATATCAAACGCGATACATTACCAAGAATCGATATAAATACAGGCATTATTTTAGTATTCGAATTGTGGAAATTATTAGTCTAACGAGTTTTTACAGTCTTGTCACCGAACTTGACGACCGACTTTCAATTATTTGTATTCCACATCCCCTCAATCACAAGCTTATTACCCATTTTAGTATAAGATAAACTAAACATGGCACGAGGCTTTTTTTATAGTAGCTCATACAATATTCAATCATTAGTGCACAAATATAGCATACAACTGTAAGAAAAAGTACAATGTCCAATTCCATCGTTCCAATGTTCCATTGTAAAATGATAGAAGCGATACTGCTTAGCGGTAATTATTTTGGTTAGGTTGTTACAGTGATCTCGATACTGCATAGTGCACGCGCATTGGTACTCACATTGGCGCACCTTTGCCTTCAGACTTCGCAACATTACTTTTCTAAAATGGAGATGTTGATGCTTCGAATATTTTGGTATTGTTTATACTGTGTGTCAGCGTTGCTTCAGTTCCTCGTAAAATTGTGTAAAGATAAGTAAGGGTGAAATTCGAGAATTGCTGCAAGATTTCGATCAATCGGAAAGTAAGTTGAACAAAGTTGGTATCGCATTTTTATATCCTTTTAGCTTACTTGGTAGTTTATAATATGCTTTCGTCTACAATATTTGTGTACATTACTTGTATACCCAAAGCAAGAATGTTGGGAACATGAATATGACCTGCTTCAAATATACACGAGAAGGATGGAAGGGAAATTTCTGCAACATATTGTAGGTAGATGTACCAATTACTGCCATTTTAAGGCTATTGCGTAACTTTATTTAACTATTTTAGAAATTATTGAACCTAAAAACCGTTCCAGTTTTGAGCCTGATGTTGTTCAAGACTCCTTTTATTTATCAAAACTTTTGTTATATGTTGAATATAATGAATTAATTACTAATTAACAGAAAATATACAACAAAGCTTAATGTTCCTATTACTGTCACTTGTAAAGTTGTCATTTAAATAGAAACAATTATTACGTATATTAACACGTCAGTTTGCATAACAAATATAAAATATATAGTAAACGTCGTGCCTTTACTGAATCATGATACGTCCCATACTTTATAATTATATTCATCACATTTCAATATCCAACAGCACATTTAGCTCCTAATATTTCGTTTTAAATATTAAGTGTAAACGAATATACAATGTCTATATCTTGTTACATAAACCGAAGTCCAACTTTAGTATAAAAATTTGTTTATTTACGATTCTTTATACTTTACTTTGCTATTAAATAAAATAATTCAAGTGTTGGTTATACGGACACTGACAGTAATTGGGACATCTACTCTATTAGAATTTTCAGTATCTAAAGAAGGTATAAAGAAATATGTGCAGAAATACAAAACACTGGTAAACCGGAAAATGCAGTAAGAACGAGTAGGGAGGGAAAACAACTCCTTGTCAAGACCATAACATGATAAGATTAGCTAAAACAAGTTGATGCGAAAGAAATTAAAGAACAACTTCCGTTTTCAATATCCATAACATTAAATATTACCATAAACAGTAAATGTCCAATAAATCAAGTGATTTTCATGACCGCATATCGCAGAGGAAACCATTTATTTCGAAAGCAATTGTTCAAAAGCGTTTGAAATTTGCCAAGATGTATTATAATTAACCCATGTCATTTTGGAAGTCTATCATTTGAAGTGATGAATCGAAATTTGAACTGCATTGAAAGGGAAGAAGAAAATACATGTGATAAAGAAAGACCACAATTGAAAACTCTTTCTAGAACCAGATTTTATTCATGACATTGGCAATTGTAGCAACGCGACGCGACGCATCAATTCTTAAGGGTTTCATAGAGAAAGAGAAGGCTGGGAAGGGGAAATAAGTGACAGCTGAGAGGGGCGGGCGAGATAGATGAAGGGAAGAGATGTACAGAGTACTACCAGTAAGTTGGTCGTGCTGCAGACCTGGTAATGGCAGTGCTATATGTAAGAAATGCAAGAGTTTCTTTAAAATGCTACAACTTTGCAAAAAAAAAAAAATTATAGCGACTTGATTTTTTTTCCAATTGAAGAGGAAGCTGGGAATTTTACGATACCACAAACGGCATAGTCGAAACGAATATTTTCAAGTCCATAGAAAGCGTTAAAATTTGCAATTTTTCGCAGTTATAGACATACTCCTGTATTTAAGGTGCTGCAGTAATTGGGATGAACTAAATTTAAAATCAAAGCATGATTTGTGAAAGTAGACTCTTCAAGCTTCAATTTAAAGAAAAATCATAATTCTACGATATTTTTCAGAGTTACTGCAGTTCAAAGATTGACATTTTTTTACCAAAAATTAGTGATTCTATGATTTTGCAGACCAATGTAATTAGGATAAAAAAATAGTACCAGTTCTAGATTTCTATTTATAAAAATCTTGAAAATTTTGCAACGAAATAGAAAAATCCAAAAAATTAACGGTAAAATATCGGTAAATATACCAGTATTTCTATGACGTCGCACTGAAATTTCCGGCATTTTGATTTCCATAAAGAGTATAAAGGTACAAAAATTCCGGTACAATACTGGTACTTTACTTTTCGGTACGGATAGTCGGTATTGTCACGGACGAGGTACAGAATATGATACTCATTTAATGCAATTTTTCTGTCACATGGCCCGGGGGTTATGTAACCTTCGCTACTATTTCTATTTATAGTTTCTGCGTTTGCTTTTACATGTTGCAGATTAAAATGTTTTAGAAGCGTGTACATCCCTTTTCAGGTAATGAAAAGGAAGATATTCATCTGAATATTCTAATGTCTTAGATATTGGTATTCCAGACCATTTGATACGAAGTCCCATAAGACAATAGGTCTATTCTGTACCTCGTTTATGCTATTGCCTTCAATAACTTTTATCCATTATGTTGGATATAATCGAATCGCTTTCTCAATAAAAAAGACTTAATTTCCTTTTAAAATTAAAGACATGGTTTTTTACCCAGTCGATTCTGCCAATATCATTTATATTATTAATGTGATTTTTATTGGATTCTTATTCTAAAAAGTAAAATTTATTCCTCCTGTTAATGACATTCAAAAATATTACAAAGATACGTATTGATCAATAAATTAAAAAAGGATTGCATTCCCATTACCATGAAGATGAATAAAATTTAATGAAAAATTGTCCACGATTTAATTTCATATTAATTTTCCCTCTCCGATCACAATTATATTGAAATTAGCACAAAGAAATGCAAGTTTTCTTAACTCTAAAACAGTAGAAACTTGACGTATTAAATACATGACAGCCTTCTAAGAATATTCGTTCGTTAGTCCGATTGGTGACCAGACTTTGCAAAAGAATGATTTAATGAATAAGAACAGGGATGAATGCGAAATGAAGCGACTTCGGCAACTAATTGTAAGAACTGCATGTGACCAGCGACCTTAATTAGCCGAGACTGCTGTTGTCTTACTCCGTGAAAAACAAAGTGAAAATTATATTAATGATCAAGTTTTCCTTGCCACATCACAAACTGTTTTTTATCCATTAGAAGACTTTTGTATAAAAGTTCTTACTTTGGCGCCAATGAGCAGATAAATGGAGAAATTGCAAAATTTTCAAGAGTGGGATGATACCTCAGTTACGTGAGATGTCTTGGATTTATGCTGAAATCTCTGCCTGTCAAGATTGCAGTGGATCTTTTTCGTTTTTTTCCTGTACTTCTTCCGATCAACGAAAAATGGAAACGGCCGCAAACTCAACTTTGCTAACTGCGAGCAAGAAAGCTGCAATCATCTTCACCCCGCGGCACGTAGCCAAGATTTTATTTTCCAGCTCGCAAGTATCCTCGGAACGGAGGATTTTATGAAGCTTCGTTTTCAAAAATGTTCTGGGTGTTCTATAAAATAGAGAACACGAGTCGCTTCGGGATTCGTGTAGTATGCATATAATGAGACCAGTATCTTTTATTATATTTATTAAATGGCTAAGCTCAACAGTTGTTAGAAATAAAGAAATATATTATTTCACATAAATTTATTACTTACAAGTAGATTACGAAAGTCTATGTAAGTTTATATTTTTATACATTCATCTAATTGCAGATTTGCTTCACCTTCAAAGTGTTATAATATATATTTTACTTTAAACATTTTTTCCTTTTTGCATATTATACGTTAGATACATAAATGCCACGATCTAACAATAAGAAATGCTTTACCTTCTTAAATCAAAGTAAAATGTTCGATATGGTTAACGCAAAAAATATAAACTTTCAAACACATCGACCTAATTTATGCAATATGTTTCACAAAAAAGACTTATTACCCAAATCACTAAAAATTGACCACCCTGTAGGCTCCGCTTCCCTTGCCCGTGGGAACTTTCTGAAATGTACATCCGCCAAAAATATATTTTGTTCGTTACAATTCCACGAACCTATTTATTTTTAAAATTTTCCAGCTGGGATCTTCAAGTTGACCTACCGCTGGCTTATTTCCTTGCACTCCTTTGAAATGATATCTGGACCAGTTTGCGTTATTTAAATCCAAGCCGGTATCTGTAAGAGTGATTCGAACATATATGGATATCGGAAAACATTGCTCTTTTCTTGTTTGTCCACCATCTAATAGTCGTCCCATGGTTGCATAGTAGTCGAAGGATTAACTGCGATTTCATCATTCTGTCTTTTCCTGGAATATCCTCCCCACGGACACTAATTGCGGATAAACTATTCCCCGCCGACTCCTTCGTTGCCGTGTGGACACTTCAGGATAAGTACACATAGCGGCAACAATGAGCAAATACAGAGTGAACACTGGCCTGAGACTAGGCCAAGCTAGACACCCTCCTACGCCGCTCGAAGTAATCATGTTAATTGTAGCGTATCCGTGTATACCATCTTGGCGCGGGGTTGCATGCGAAACACGACTTCAGGGCCGATAAACGATATACTCAACCAACCAACACTTAACGAAATTATCGGATCTTCTGTGGGCCAATAATTTCTAATCCAGACGACGCCTGCTCTCTGCTGAGCTGGCAACACGTTCCCTTCTGCTACAACGAGAATCACAGTTAAGCCACGGTGATTGCATCCGTTTTCGTGCCATCATCGGTACTATGGGATGCAAATTAGATTATTTCTTTTGTGGGGGTGAAGATGTGTTATAAATTGATTCGGAAGAATACGCGTTGAAGGTACTGGACATGGTACAAAGAAATGAGATGGAATTAGTGTGTGAAGCAGTAACTTTGAAAAATTATGTAATATGTTGGAATCTACTTTGATTCTGATTTAAGTATTAGATTATTCCGGGAAGTATTTTATACTTTAAAGGTTGAGTTTGTTGACATAAAATGAACAGTGGAATACACTGTCGTTAAAAAGTTTGTAGCATGCTATAATTTCGAGAAGCAATTTTTTTCTTCATGCTACTGCTACTATTTTTATAACTATTAACATTTTTTTAAAAATTCTACGCTACACTGGAAATGACCATTTCTATTCTACTGGCTTCAGCTCGAGGGAAAGTTAAAATGAAGTAAAACAGAATGTTATCCACATATTTCCGGATGCCTAATTCAAGTATAAAAAAGTTAATATTAAGTATAATATAATTCAATTCACTAAGCTTTGAATTTTCACTGCCGAACCAAATATTAGACATTGATTTTTTCAATAAAACTTGTTTGAGCCATTTCCCTTTTTTCTTCCTCACTCTTTACTTGAAAAATTAAAGAGAAAGATTTCTGTGGGAGCAAGAACAAAATGTTTCAGACCGTGAAGTACGAGCGCTGTTGACTTATGCTTTTCACTAGAGTACGAATACTATTTCTAAATGTTTATTAGTTCAAGAATACTGCCATGAATTAAACATTTGTATAACCACACGAAGTTAAAGCTTGAACCAAATTTAATACTATCCAGATCTTTGCAAGTCAGATCAATATTGGAGACAGAGAACTTAACCAAGCCTTCTAAACGTTGTTTTAATTCTGATTTTTTCATTTGCATGTGAAAACTGACTTGCAAACTTTTAACCTGCTGTTGATTCAAAGCAAATAAACCGAATAACAAACTTGGATTAAAACGTGGAAAGCGATAGTAACTCATATAAAGTACCAGTTTTTGATACGAATAAATAGAAATATTAAATAAACATAAAATACAGAAAGATATAAGATGGGGGATTAAATGAAAAAATTCAGGAGTTTATAGTTCTCATTGAAAAAAGTATAAAGAGCTTAATCAACGTAGGTCCTATGGTAAATTTAAAATGCGATTTTATAAATGCAAGTATCCAAACTTGGTTTGGAACAGAGACCCTTGATGTTAATTTAAATGTAAATATAGAAATTAGACCGGACACATGCATCAATGAAAGGAATTTAAGAAAAAAATTATACTGCAGAAGGAAGTATTACCAACAAGAATTCTAACCAATTAATTCATAGGGAAACATTATCCTCCCTCAAGAAGTGTAAACACCTCCGACATTGCATACGTGACACACAACACTAAACCATATATATTAAATATTTAAGTCATCACCACAAATTCGTAGACAATCCACCCTTATATTCCCTATCTCCTGAAAGGGTCGTAGGGAGATATGCGGACAACGGTGTCGATAGAAATCGAAGCGGGAATTTAGGACCCCCGCCATACTCGGCTCTCCAGGCATCCGTATGTATCTCCGCGGCCGCGTATTACGTAAAAAACAATAATGAATATACAATCAAGAACTCTCATTTTATTCTACACGATCTCATGATTTCTGCTATATGCTGTATATTTTTTATTGCAGATGAATACATTAGATAGTAAGCATTAAAAACAAAAATAAATATAAAATTACTTTATGCATAAGAAATGGCGATTTTACGATTTATAATGATTAAACGTTTTTTTTTTAGTTCCTCGGTAGGAACTTAAGTCCTTAAGGTCTTACAATTAGACCTACATTTGTATTATTCTGTGTAATTCACAGTTTTTTATTTTAATACTTTCTCCAACCAAAGTCGATTAAATCGATATCCATAATCGATCTAAACCTTGCTCTCTTAAGAGCTTGACGGCTACCAATTACAGTTGCCGCTTTTTTTAAATAGGATAATAAATCACGCCCTACATAGTGTAGACTCAGAGTTGTTAAGCAAACTTAATTAATTAAGCTAAAAAGATGGCAAAATTGGATATACCTACTCTTTAAATTATTAAGGCAAACATTACCGAAACACATGTCAAATTTACAGAATTAAAGAATAGACCACGTAACTTATAACAAAGAGAGAAAACAATTATACTTGGCGCTGAAAGCGTAGCCATCTGAAAGCCATTGAGGTGTTAACCCATTATGCTACGGGAGAACAAACGTAGTAAGTTTGTTTCAAGAGAAAAGACGAAGAAAGCATTTTGTTGTGGAAAAAAGAAGAAAACATTTCATTCCTTTAAGAAATACATTCGAATTTCACAAGTACCGCTAGTTCATCGCTCAAATTACTTTAGTATTTGTTTGATTCATTTGTTTACAAGGGAATATCCCGATGTAGAAATTCTAATTTTCATCAAATTTACAGAGTATATAATTCTACAGAGAGATATCTGATATGAATTTTTTTTCATCGTCTGATATTCATATTGAATGGTTGAAAACAGTCCTCGGAGTTGAGGGTCGAAAGCACATCTCATGGAATATCTAAAAAATGATTCGAGATAGAAAAACAATCCAAATCTATAGCGAGGCATCAACTATACAAGCATATTTCTGAAAATCTCATTTGTTTAAAATCTGCATAATTTTGTTAGCAACTAGGTAAACGAGCTAAGGGCACAAAGAGAGGTATCTCTGAATTAGTTAGGCTCGCTGATTGATAACTACAAAGACAATTACAAAGAATCAATTAGCGAGCATTTAGAAAACATTAAGGAATTGCCTGTCAGTCACAAGGAACACCAATGTGAGTCACAGTGGGTTAAACTTCAGTCATTCATTACTAGGGATTGCATTGTCGGCGATACCATCATCGCAATGAAACCGGGCAGGAACAATTAACAATATGCTGTAACATTTGTTCATCGTAGTGCCATTTATTGTGGCAAATCTCATTGCGTACATTTATCAGTATGCTTCATAAAAAATACGAAAAGTATGAAAAGAGGCAAACAAGATTTTTATTGTATAATTTTTTATACATTACCCCTCAGTGAAGTTGTAAGTGTATTAGGAAATGATTTAAATTTATATTATTTATGATTTCAATTATTTCAATTCAATTCCATATACTTATTTAATGAAGTTTAATAAAAACCTTATTCATTAAATATTAATTAAACGAAATATGTGAACATAGACACGAATGACATAGAATTGTCATTTCACATCAATTACAGTATTTTCGCCATACATATATATACTTTAAGGCGAAAATACGATGATTGACGTAAAATGATAATTCTATGTCATTCCTGTCTATGTTCACATATTTCGTTTTATTAATATGTAATGAATAAGGTTTTTATTAAACTTCTTTAAATAAGTATATAGAATTTAGTTGATATAATTGAATATATATATATATATATATATATATATATATATATATATATTATATACATATATACATATTATATACATATATATATGTATACGTATATATAATATACGTACATCATATTCAATTATTTTTAACAACTTCTTTTTAAAAAACTTTTTAATAAGTAAAGAATTACATAAAACAGATGCGTCTAGTTTCTTGTATGGTATTCATTGTGAACATGATAATGTACAGTCATAAATAAAAAATTGGCTTTTCTTGTGTCGCTCAGTTTTTGTTTTAATCAAACATTACTAAACAAAACTTTTATCTTACATTTCTTATTATATTCACCTCAGCTAAAAACCAACAAAACAATGTTTGTTTACTACCGCTATTACCGATAAATACCGGTAAAAGGCTTTTTTCGGTATTACCGGTAGCGGTAAAAGTTAGTAATTTTGCAATCCCTACTCACGACCAGTCAGTCAGTGAGCAATCAGATTCGACCCAACGTTACCGAGGACACTGACCCATTAATTATAAGTTTTCTGCATTCAGGTGCAGTCACATAAGTAAATTAAACGGCCAAACACTGTATAATATTTCAAGGCCGGCGAAACCCAAGATTAAGTCTCTGGATATCGATCATTTCTATCCGTACATTTGTGTATGAAAAGTATATATTCATTTATAAAATATAGATAAAATGGAATTTCTACATCTGCAACATAAAATAAGTTACTACATTTTAGCTATATTTACATTCTGTGCAAGGTGCAATCAATATTAGTATTTCTAGCACTAGGAACATTTTAATGTAACAACTTCACATCAACAATATATTATTGTTGATGTTTTCGTTGACCAAAGTTACAATTTTATATCGAAGGTCGCTTCAAGATCACAATATGTTAATTCGATAAATTTGTCTTGACATTGGCTGCAACACAGTAAAATTAGAAATACATGGTACTGTTTAAGAAGAAGCATCAACGACGTTCAAGTCCTGCAAAAACTGATGTTGAGAAAAACTATTTTCCATCATTATATGTGGCCCTTCAAACAATGTAACTTTGTGTGAAGAAATTTTCTTATACAACGATAAGTAACAGAAATATTTAGATATCCTATCTCTTGTGACACAGTTTGAAAACTAACAAGAAAACGGCTGAACTGAGACCAGGATATCAGAATATCGTTTTCGTTGAATTATTATTGCGGCTGATAAAAGGAATTCATGCATATTCAGCCTGTCATTATCTTAAATTCAATTCCGTTTCCAAGAGGTTAAGCGTGAAAATTGCGTATGCAAATACGTTTATAAATGCTCAACGCTGAAGGCAGGGGGACAAGGGTAAAAGAATGAAAATGCCGTTCCAAAATCCTGTGTTTCGATGTTCCGGAAAATTGCATCGAGCCTTTGTATGTCTCAGTCAGAAAAGACCGGAAATGCGAGCCGTACAACCGTGATTTCTAATATAAATTTCGCGAATAGTAGAAGGGAATAAGTATCGGGTTTCGATATTCACGATTCTGTCGACGAAAATTACCGATGGCCGTAATATTGTGTTAACGAAACAAATTAATGAGTATGAATAATCTTGCAATGCGGATATCAAACGAAAATTTTCATTTGATGTCGGTATTGAATCATTTTTACTTATTTCTTATTAATCTTTTCCTCTACATATCAATGTTTTTTATTAAGCATTGGAATTCCACTCTTTATACGGCTAATATTCTCAGATATCTAGTATATGTTCGATAGAAGTAGAATAGGCAAATCCTAGAATATCTATAAAAAAGTATATTCTGTTATTTTTACCAGTAAATTTAAGAGCAGCTAGTATTATTTTAATGCTTCTATTAATTTTTAAGAAACATTCAATTCATCAATTATTAATTATGTCAAGCAATATTGATTCATTTAGAATAATTTACACTGGAAAGAGCAGTATACCTATAAGTGTATCTGTAACATACAAATATTCGTTATGAAATTAATTATGTTGCACACAGTATCTCGGACAGGTTTAAAACTGGCGGATTAAATTTGCACCCGATGGTGAAAAAAATAGAAATATCACGTTATATCGCAAAATAGGTTAATAAATTAAATGAAACTATTTTGAAAACGTTTTCTTTGACGCGAATTAATTTTCATATAATAATTTTTCCAAAATAGATTTTACCATTTTTTCCCTATAAAATCGGCAGATAATAATCGACATAAAGATCATACACGGTTGCTGTCTAATAGGCGGATGTCCTTGTACCATGAAACGGAAATTAGACAAAATAGTGAAATTTAACGAACTGAAGTTCTGCGAAGGAAATGAAAGCTTTGCGAAATGATAAAAATAATTTCAGGTATAGAAGAGCAGATTCTATAACCTACATAGAAAAACATTTTAAATGAAAAATTGATTTTGCGTATCAGTATCGAAAATATTGTAAAATAAACAACCAGTAATACGTATACCTAGAAATATAAAAAAGCATTACTACATAGTGCATGAAGTCATAAATATTTTATTTTATGTGGGTAACAAAACACCACCGTGAAACTCGTATTACCTATGTACAGCTACATTTCCTTTTTTGCTGAGAAATGAGAAACCGTGAAACAATATATCGAGTATCGAATGCACTAATAAAAAAGTATGCATTTATCTGTGATATATAAAATTCACGATATTGCGTGTGTCACATTGTATGTATATCACACGTATTTTAAAATATGTGCAAAACTACACAAAATTAGGAAATCTCATTTCAGTGAAGTTCAAGATGAAAAGACATTGTAGTAATCTGAAGACACGATTGAATTACACAAACCCGAACACAAAAAGAAATTCAATGTTGTTAGATAGTGTTGCAAATGTATTAACGACATTGACATAATTTTCTCGCTGAACATCATGATACCAAGAGATATTCTTTATGATATTGTGTCACATAAAAGGGAGAGATTTTATGTCGCATCTAAAATGGTAACCTGTGATCGTTAGAATTTCATATGATATGGCTAGTAAATTTGCATATACACTTACAGTACCTATTGATGTGAATAATTGTTGCTCGATGTTGCATCTAAGATAATGCATGAATATGAAGGTTACTAGAATGTATATACAGACACTTTTGACAGTAACTGAAATCGTCTGAAAACAGTGACCTACTTTTACTTACAATCCCCATACCACATTATTTGTAACATTATAGATCACTTTTTATCTGAGTTAAAGGTAAATACTTTTTTTCCGTAGATTTTATTTTTGAACTTATTTGGCCACAAATGATTCCGATTTATCAGTTGAATGCAGTTTCTGTCGATATTTGTTTTACGCATAAGTAGTTTTGTTGCAGTAAATCAAGTCGGATAGATAACAGAATTTCAGAGTATTTATAAGGGTCCTACTTCAATAATAGACAAATAAATGATACATAATAGATGAATAAAAACTGCTCTATATTTACAGTGTAAGTTTAATATAAGCTACTACATATGCTACAAACCAAATTTAGTTTTGATATGTAAATTAGTGGAATATTACTTAATTTTATTCAACTTTGCATTAACTTTTCTTTTCCAAGCAGCACAAAAGAAAAAAGATGAAAAATAAGACATCACGCCACCATTACGAATCGTTTCACAATTGGATTACGCAGATAAACAGTTTGTTAAAAGTCCCTACTCTCACCGCAATTAAAGAAATTACAGGGAGAAAAACAATGCATTGATTTTGTTTCCTCATGATTTTAGCAACTGTATTGTTCGATATACGTGGCGATGGTCGTTGTGATAATGATATATTGACAGATAATGAATTCTAAAAGTAGCTAGCGGACATATTTCAAGGGAACACCATGGAGAGCAGAAGGCGGGAAACTCGAAGAGAGCCTAAGAAAAAGTCAAAAGAAAGCTGAGAAGAATGGATCCAGTAAGTGGAATTAGGGCTGGAGTTAAGGACGAGGGTACAGAAAAAGCAGGCACAAAGCCAGAAATAGAGTTAGATTAATTTATAAAGTCTGAGAAAGAAATAAGAACGGAGGTAGAGAAATGGTTGAATAAATGCAACGAAGAGCTGCGAGAGATCAAATAAAAAAGTAACCACAAGATGTCAGAACAGAAAGACCCCCGTGGCTTTCCGTTTATCACCTTATTGTTTCTTATCATGCAGTGTACACCATTTATTTATTGTAGCACCTCTTCGAGTTGTATTGTTTCGATAATTAATACTTTGGATTCGTTTCATTTCATACAAATAGTAACTTTTTGTAATTATTTTGTTTGACCAAGATCAAAATCTTATCTGATATTAGTTTTTAAGAATATTAATCGAATATTAGGATTTAATAAAAATGAAAACACTCAAATTATTAACTGACAAAGGACATTACGTAATAGGAAAATTCTGATATTTTCAAAACTTTATGGGTTTGTTTGGGAGACTTTAAAAGATGTTGTAAAGTATTTTTTTATTGGCTAAATTTCGGTCTTTCAAGGTGAAAATACACTTTATACGTATTTACCTAGTTTTCTTTTTATCCATGTGAATGCGTATGCTTTTAATAAAAAAATTGTTGCAAAGATATTCAACTCTGTGTTAAAACACTAGACACTTGGATTGATCCAATAACCATTATTTGGTGTATTAATCTTGCAACCTAATGCTGTGCGCAGAATGGCAAACTGAATCTTTTCGTTTCTTAACATACGTTGTTCCGACACGTGAAAAGAACGAAATAATTATAATTAATAATTGATCTTGCTAGATTTTTATAAAGTGCTATCAATGTTAGAGGAATGGCCCTCCATTTTATCTCAGTTGTGAATTTTAATATATTTAATCTATTAAAACAAGAGCGACAAATGAAATCAATAAGTTAAGCTTTGAGTTGATAGTTGAATTCAATACGTAAAGATTTGGCCGTAGCTCTTGATTTAATAAAACCGAATTCAATCTTCCAACTTAATTAGGCAAACATTCGAGGAATACCTTTTCGGTTAAAGGGAACTATGACTTTTTCGGGAGATAGGGATAACCCCAACAAATCTAAATTACTGCTTATTACTGCGACAACTTCTTCTATGATTTTGGTTCTGACAAGGGAGGCCAATACAGGGCTGAAAATATCAAGGTCATCCTCGAACTGAACAGATTGAACGTTACTATCTAGACCCTCGGGAATATTTTTCATATAAATTAGGTACAGCAAGGGACTAAGAATCCCTTCTTGCGGCAACCTGTTACGTAGAGGACAGTTGCCATGAATGGGACACTTTTATTTAAAACGAAATAACAGAGAAAATAAGTAGCCTATCTTATTCTAGTTTGAAGCACTTGAAATATCAGTTCCTTTACTATAAAAGTGCATGGTACTAATAAGTCCTCCTCAATATTTACTGGCTTTATTTTTCACTTCTTAAAAAATTGCATTTTGTCCCATTTATAAATTGATCGTATTGCATGAGATACAGGAATATCTATATGGGACAGTGTAATAAAATGAGATAATATGGGCATTAATTTCATAAATATTGTTTCTTAGTATTATAGTTATAATTTCATGGATTTCTTTTTGTTAAGTTACCGCTGTTGTATTGTTAGGGACGCGATCACTGATTACCGCGTCCTTGTGTATTGGACATTACGTGCCGACTAACTCTCGCTCGAAGGACCAACAGAAAACTGATTTCCGGGAACTATTGTAGTCGCCAGCCTGAGTGCTGGTTAATTCCTTGGTTGTGAGTGTCCTGATTGACACTTGCAGCTCTTACTATCCTGACTGCCGGACTGAGAGTGTCGTTGGCGATCTTCGATGTTGATCGCCAACTCTCCTATTTTCTAAATTGTCCGCTGATTGGTTCCTTCTCATTTTTGGCAGTCACCAATCAGCGGACTTGACTAAACGCGGACATTCCTCTTTGCGCCCTTAGCGCGCTCACTTGGAGAGGGGTGCCGCGGTGATCGTGTAAAGACAACTCATCTACCTATAGTCAGCATAAACCAAACTCCGAAGCCAGCTGACAACTAACCTGGCTTTAAAGAAACTTAACGTTTATTAAAGACCTTTTCATCGCTCTATCTACGAATCACGATCTATTTGTAGAATTTAGAAGAGTAAAACGCTTTGTGCCGAGAAGCCTTACTTACTATTTTATTTAGATAAATTTGTCATTCTATTTAATTAATTACGAATCACGTATTCGTTAAGTAGCGTCATCCTCATTTCTGAGATCACGTAAATTCCCCGTGACAATCGCGTGGGCGAAGACGCTCAACAACGCTGGGGGAAATTCGGCTAGGTAGCGGATCTTCGGTCTCTTAACCGTTACACGCACGTGTCCAACTACCCTTCGGAATTTCCCTGTTTATGGCACGGCCACGGCTATTGAGGACGAGAAAAGTGAATTTCTAAAACTCTAGGGTTGTAGACCCAAACCTTCTTCTCTCGCCGGGATATAATTTACTGGAAATCACATGCTAATAACTACAAAAATCCTAAACTCAAAAATAGCCTCTTCGGTACGTTCGTGTCATAAACCGTGTTAGCGTCGGACGCTAACATGTATCGTAAACAACAGATGTCAGTAGGGAAGAAGTGTGGTTAGGTGTAAATACACTGTAGGGTGTTAATCTCTAACACAGTTTATGGTGCAAATAACTTTATTTTATAATTTTAACGAAACGTAGTTTCTTTTGTAGTTTACATACAACTAACATAAAAAATGACTAGCTTAGAAGACCCAGGAAAAAGTGTATATTCTAAATGTCGCTTGCTGTTTCTCCGTCGGTGCGACGACTGCGTCGCCACAACATTGTATGCAACACGCCACCTAGTGACCGTTCGTATGTAGATCAAATGTCCCATTCACAAATATAACGTTAAAAATGTTAATTTATTCGATTATTAAGTTAAGGAAAGTAACATAAACCGTGTTTTTAATGTAACTATACCAATGCACTAAAAAACAAAGAAGTTTCAAAGAACGAAATCCTTACATTGAAAGTATGGGTAACTGATGAAGTATATTAGATTAAAATTACTAATAATTTAATTTGTATTCCATTTGTAGCAATTTATTTTATGTATTTAAAAAATGTAAAGAAATCTTGCAGAACAGACTCGAATAATTTAATTATCTTACACGCTATTTATAAATAATAACTAGAGATGGAATACTCGAAAGTTCGAAACCTCGAAATCCCTCGAAACTCACAAAGTTTTGAGATTCAAAAATTCGAAACTTTGTACTACTTTTATGGTTCGGAACTTTTGATTCTTAGGTACATAATAATTCATATGAAAATATATTTTCGCAAATATATTTAACTAATAATCTAATAGAGTTTATGTTTAGAGTTTAGGCTGATTTTAATTGATACCATTTTACCAATAATTCATTATAGTCTTTTATACCAAGAAAAAATAAAACACAAAGATAAAAATTAATAATTATCTCATTTCCGTTTATTCATTTATTAAGATTATGATTTTCTAAGAGAAATTTGCTAAGATTTTAGTTCCTGACAAAATGCGTACTGTTTGCAAATAACAGAAAGAAAATAAGGATTTAAGTTTCCGAAAATTTCGAGTTTCAAGAGTTTCGAACGTTACGAGGATAGGAAATATTTTGCATTTGAGTTTCGCAAATCTAAAACGTGGGTTTCAACCCATCTCGAATAATAACTTAATATGTTATTCGACAATTTAGATTAAATCAGCTCACTATAATATTCCCCTACTTTCATCATAGAAAAAAGCGATTCTCGGGTGATTGATTTGTTCCATTTGATAGTGACGAAGTAGAGTCCCTATGTCTCCTCCCTCGGTATCTCCTGGCTCTCGCGATACGCATTCGGTTTCGTTGCACAAATATATGACCATCCTTCTACACCTCCACAATTGCCTCTAATTTTCTGTCTCACCTTATGACATCCAATGACACCAACTTAAACAGACTTTCATTCATTCTTCCACTGCCTGTACCAGTCTCAAGGATTCTTATTACGGACTCCTAGTGACTTTCTCTTTGTCCAATTTCAAGAACACTTCAGTACCCTCTGCCCCGCTCTGCCCCGCTCTGCCCACCTCTAAGAACATCAAGCTACCATTTCTTTTGTCCAATTTTGAGGATTCCCGAGACCTTCTCTCATCTTTTACCTCTGTCCAGTCTCGGGAATTTTTTGGTCTTCTCTTCACTTTCGTCGCCTCTTTTTCTTCCCATCTTAAAAACCGTTTCACCTACTACTTTTATCTTTTCTTTTCTTCCCCTCTCTTCTCCGCTCTTTTCCTTTCTCGGTTTGAAGAACCGTATGTTTTTCGTTTCTTCATTTTGTCTCGCCGCTCTAAGAACCTTATGATTTCGCTTCCATGTCCCTTTTTTGTACATCTGGCTTTGTTCGCCGGTGTAAAAATCACATCGCATTGCTGCAGGTTAGAGGGTTGTCCAGACAATTGAATTGAGGATGGAATTATTTAAATTACCAGGGAAGCTGGAATCTCTTACTAAGGAGTAATGGAAGGTTCTTCTATTATGGTTACTGTAATTAAAAGTTGAAGTATGTTTAGAAGTGTTAGAATTTATGTATTCTTGTTTGATATATATTATATCTCCGATTTGAAAAATCAATAATGCAAGTGCATTCAGGGGAATATTTTAGCAAGATCCTTTTAATGACTAACGCAACTTAAAAGTATCCGGATTATGTTAACAAATGCTTCGCTTCTAATAGCATGAAACACTTTCTTCATTATTTAATTACAAGTATGATTTGGAACAGCGATACGTGCATCCTCGTCCAAAAGAATTGGAACACTTACAGAAAATTAAATAAACCTGAAAAATCATTACGAAATGTTTAAAACCATAAAAATTATTTACCATGGATTACAAAGAACACTTCTAGATAACACTTCTCACCTTTCGACCTAATTCACATCAATTCACAAACCTCTTTTATGTAATGAGATTAGAGCAGGTGGTTGTGAGGGTTAGAACATAATTTTCAATTCATCATTTTTTTGTAATTTTCGCCATGTAGTTTCTTCAAACTTTAAATTTCTTGGGTAAATAGGAAATGGATTTTTACATACGGGAGAGCGGTAACAAAAGTTGCGGCGTCATGAAAGTAATACGACCATTCCACCCTTCCACATACGTTTTCAGAAAATTTCAGAAAAAACAAGTATGCAGTCAGTTGTGAAAGTCTATATATACTTCTCAGTTTCAAATATTTAACAAAATCCAGGGCTTCAATCATTTTAACAATAGTAATTTATTCATTTATCAAAATTAAACAGATTTTTAAAAAATAATTAGGCTTTTCTTATTTATGGAAGTGAACAAAACTTATTGTTATAATTGTACTTATACTTCGTTACATCCTTTGACGCATTTGTGACGTTCTATAATTTAGTTAACCTAAATAAAATGAAATCTGATGTAATTTTAGGAGCAATCTTATGCATGTAATTAATAATGCGTCCATTATGAAACATCCTCTAGGAATATTTTTCACTTATAATCTTATATTTTACGGATTTTCACGCTACTTTTATTATTCCAAAATATGTCCTAGGATATGTAAATATTTGAAATTTAAAATGTGCATGTATACTTTCATGACTAACTGTATGTACATATAATAGTGTCTCATTTCGATACTTGACTGACTGATGAATAATAACAAGAATTGTACGTGGTCAAGCTGAATTTGTAAATTTTGATTATTCACTCCTTATTTCGGTTTGTTGGTTAATATAATTAAATTATAAATCTTGAGTTAATTATTTATAATTTCATTGCAAATTTCTGAATTTGACTTCAATAAGTTTTGTTTATTTCGTAGAATGTAATATTTTTATCCTGAAAAACATGACAGGGGTCGAAACTAACACACCACTATGTTCATCCACATGAAAGTTTAATATGTACATATTTTATTATAATTTAGTTTTGTTTTTTTAAAATACCTCGAATCCGAATAAGAGCTACTACCAGAATAATACCTATCATTAGTCCAAGTATACAATATTAAACAAATGTACGAAACTGGTGACAATTTTTATCTTTCGTTACTTATAACATATTTGCTATTATCCTTATTTAAGATATGTTTAACCCCTTGTTATATAATGGCGAGTTGCACTTGTAGTGCAAAATGCGACCTAATCACACTAAAAGCATATTGTACATTTTAATAAACTTAAATTTCATTTCTAATTACAACGTCAATTTGTAGGATTGAAGATTATCAAATAAAAATTACGTACGATACTTTAGCGTTTCGCATTCGGTACAACGTCAAAGTAGAAAATAAAAAATATCTAAATGAATAGTATTCGAGAAATTTTTACGGCAAGAGTTTAATCAAACGTATTCTTCTATCGTTCTCCATAATAAAAGATCCTATTCTACATTGGAAAAACTGATTTTACTCAATTTTTTTCAAAATAATTAGTGTGACTTTAAACCTCGTATGTTACTTTCGTTCTGGCTCTCCAATGATCGTCAGTCGACAAACATCATCGTGTAAGTACTCATTTGGCATTCGGTCACCATCGGTCGTAATAAAGTCGTTAAGGGGGTAGACTCACGGTAAAACAGAGTGTCGAGGTTACCGACAAAATGAGCCGAAAATAGGGGTTTGCGAGTTTCGACTTTTCGTTCTTATATGAGATGGTTTTGCGTCGAACGATAGCTCATTTGAAAGGGGAGGCTTCAGTGAAGCGCGCTCTGGTCGTCATTTGATCCGGTTATGTTGATGCTCAATAATATGAGCGTATTAATGTGGAGCAAAAATTTACAGCTTCACAGCCCTCCAATCTAAGTAATTTTCGTATACAAAGAGAATGTTCTCAATGACATAAGGACTAGAGCGCGCAGCGCTGAAGCCTCCCTATTCAAATGAGCTATCGTTCGATGCAAAATCTTCTCATATAAGAACGAAAAGTCGAAACTCGCAAAAGCATGCTTTCCCGTGTGATTTTGCCATATTGACGATGATACAAAGCAAATGCGTGTGAACTTTATTTCAACTGTTCTCTACGAGGAGGCGCCTAATCGTAAAGACCAAATGAGAGTTGGCGCTAATGTAGCAGCAGTCCGATGTACTACTACTGCATTGAAGCCTGTCTGTACGTGTGTTGTCACCCTTTTCGCCACTGCAATAGCTCGCACCTCGTTTTGTTTTGAGCCCGGCAAGCGGCACTACGATATGTTTATGCACAGAAAAGCGAAACGATCGGGCGCTGTCTTGTAGACGCAACGCGTCCTCCGCACACTTATGGACAGAGTACAATGCAATTGTACAATCATTTTGTTTACATTTTCAATCGTACACGTTTACATTTTCGATCGTAATAACACACTAATATTCTCATTTTTTTTTATTTTCTGTTTAAGTGCACCGTGATTCAAAAAATCAAAAACAAACTTTTTCAAGGTGTTTAACGTGAAAAAGCGACGGTTACTTCAAATTTTTATATGCCCCTTATACAGTGAGTACCGCACGTGATTTTTAATATTCCTACATTCGGAAGGAAAATACATAACCAGAAAAAGTTGTAGATTCACGAAGGAAGTTACCAAACTCAAAAATTCTGAAACACGGTAAATAAGTAGTGTAGGTTCCCAGTAACACAAAGCTATTTTTGGTTGGTTTCGAATTTTCACTTTCAGGGAGTGAAATCAACTCCCAACGTTTTAGTTGTTTTTTACCCTTTTGACTATAATTTTGTAATAATAATGGATAGGACAAAACTTTAATGGGATAGATTGATCAGCTTTTTGTTCTACAACCCCACTGCATGAGAGGTATCTTCATAGTGCAATTTGTTCTAAATGCACAAATTCTCCGTTTTGTATTGCATAACGGTAAATGACAGAAATGGTTATATTAGATACCAAAAAGTATTAATTTTGAACGATCTAACGAAATATAAAATAAAATCATTTTTTTGTTTACGTCATTCTTAAAAACAATTAATTACCGTTATTCGTATATGCCTACGTTTCTGTTCGACTCATCACTCTGTTTCTATTTTTAACCATAAAGTAGGTATGTTTTATCATATTCGAAGGTCTAGTATATATTCCATTCTGAAAGATAAATTTAAAAAAATTTATTGCACGTGTACATGGAACTGTTTGCAACGCCTGTTCTCGGGTGATTATTCGGAACCATCACGATCAGGCTCTCCTTCTCAAACGAGCAAAAAGCTCTTCACCCATAATCATCATGTATGTATATTGTCACGGTTTATGACGCGATCGCCCAGGAAGGCTGTTTTTGAGTCAGGATTTTGTTAATTGCTTGCAGCTGTCGTTTCCAGTTCCTAGCGAAGGCAGTTAAATAATTTAGTTAATTTTAACGGTGCCTTTCGCCCTCGACAGCTCGCGGACATGTCATAAACCAGCAATTTCCGAAGGGTACACATCTGTTTGTAACGGTACAAGGACCGAAAGGACAACCTGGAGGAAATTTCCCCGTGTTGCCAAACGTTCCGTCCTGCACGGACATTGTCTCCCACCCTTTCAGAACAGGGCGCGCTAAGGGCGTACAGGAGGGCGTGGGTGAAATTTCTTAGGCACGCTGATTGGTCACTAGAATTTGGAAATCTTCCCCCGATCAGCGTGCATCTATCGGTGCGTCCGGAGACTTGCAAAAATTCCGGGACCGAGTCAGTTTACGACAAGAAACGGTAGAAAACAGAAGTGAAAATACGAACAGTCCGGGACCGTTCATTGGTCCTTCGAGAAAGTATTAACGTCGGCACACCACGTGCAAATACAACAAAGCTCGACAGTGGACGACTATCACGAGCACTAACATTGGTCCTTCGAGCCGGATACTGCGACCTATACGAATATGTCAACACGAAATCGAGGAACATCCTGTCACCACGCTATAACCAATTTGGATCTTGGACCATACGCCACAATTGGGTGTGTGACAGCAGGGCTACAACGCTCCACGTCAACGCTAGAAGTCTGAGCGAGACCCAAGAGGACTGCAACAATTGGACAACTTGGCTATCTGGAGCAACTACCGGACATCCCAACAGTCACCCAGGAAGGATTCCGTGCACCTCACCCTAGAAGAGCGTCACGCCCCTGGACGAGATAGTGTTCCGTTCCGGAGTGCAGCAGCACAGATCAGCCGAATCACGTGGACTGGACGAGCTAACGTCGCCATTCAACCCTTTCTTCCTTTGGTAAGTCCTTCCCAAGTTTACTTGCGTATTTCGTATACAACATGGAAGCTCAAATGAAACAGCTTATCGCGGAACGTGGGTCCCTTAAGGCCAGGCTAACTCGTTTCAAGCGCTTTATGGAAACCTCGGCTAGCGAAATGCACGTAGACGCGTTAGGAAAAAAGATTCAAGCATACGAGGACTTGCGCGACAAATTTGATAAAGTTCAATCTCAAATTGAGGTAATCGTGACGGGTACAGACTCCGAGGCATCACATTTGGACGAGCGCGATGACTTTGAAAACGTCTTCTTCCCGTTAATCGCCTCTGCGCAAAGACATCTCGCGAATTTACGTGGTCCGCAATCACCCGCGAATTCCCCAAGCCACGCGTCGTCACACGCTCCTGACGCGCAGATGACTCCTCGGATGCCGACTATTTTGCTACCGAATTTTGACGGAACGTACAATCATTGGGTGCGTTTTCGCGACACGTATTTGACGATGGTCCACAATAATGAGTCGCTCACCGATATTCAGCGATTTCGCTACTTAACTTCGGCTTTAAGGGGTTCCGCTGCGCGTATAATAGAATCGTTGGGTATCTCGGAAGCGAATTATGGGGTTGCATGGGAGGCTTTGAAAAGACGATTCGAAGATCCTGACACTCTGGTCCACCATCACGTAAATGCACTGTTAGAAATCCCAAATATGCATAAACAAAGTACCCACGCGCTTAGGGAATTCATTGACCATGCGAACAATCAAATCGTGGCATTAGGCGCGTTAGGCGAACCGGTTAACGCGTGGGACACCATAGTCGTTACTCTACTATCGAAAAAACTGGATTCAATAACATACAATGACTGGGATACGCATGCCGCAAACCTACCACATAGGCCTAAATTTAACGACTTCGTAAAGTTTATTGAAAAGCAAGCGAAACGCCTCGACCGAGTAACTTCGAACCACCAGTCGGCCGCGCAGGTATCCGCAAATCAGACCCATCAGGGTCGCGCGTCCAAAGTTCACGTCAAGGCAAGTCCCGTAACGGCTCACGTCTCAAGTACGCGTAATCAATGCGTGCTGTGCGAGGGTGAGCATCTATTACAACACTGCGGTCAGTTAAAGGCACTGCCAACCCCTAAGCGTCATGAAACAGTTAAACGCCTTCAATCGTGCTTTAATTGTTTGCAACAGGGGCATAGTGTCAAGAGTTGTACTCGGGGAACATGCAGAAAGTGTGGAAAAAGGCATCACACTCTTCTGCACCGCGACGACGCGAAACAGGAGACGGTCTCCTTAGAAGCTCCGGTCGAAACAACCCCTTCGTGCGTGTCTAATTCGGCTAGCGTCGCGACAGAATACACCGTACTGTCCACGGCAGTCGTCTTTATCAAGAATAGGCAGGGTCGGAAATGTGAATGTAGGGCTTTGCTAGATGTAGGTTCGCAAGCGAACTTCATAACTGAGGACTTGCGCAATAGATTAGATCTCCCCTATTCTCACATCGATGCAGCAGTGGGTGGTCTCGGTAGGGCACGCAACTCGATTCGGTCGCGGACAAACATCCATCTCAGCTCAAGGTGTAATACGTTCAACGCAGATTTGCCATGTCTGGTAATAAAAACCATTACCGATGACATGCCAAATTTGCCGCTAAGTAGCGTAAAGGTTTCAAGACCAACGGGCATCACACTTGCTGATCCTCACTTCGATCGACCCTCGCGAATCGATTTGTTAATAGGAGCTGGTATTTTCTGGAAATTGCTGTGCATAGGACAGCACAAGATAGATTCAAGCGACTTGGTGTGGCAAAAAACGCGGTTAGGATGGGTTCTGGGCGGTCGGGTGGGCTGGCTACCTGGTGCGAACGTAAAGGAAACCTCTACCTGCCACATCGCGACTAACGAACAATTAGACAGAGCGATTTCTCGATTTTGGGAAATTGAAGACAGCTACCCTACATCAACGCGGACTACGAACGCGGCGGATGACCCTAGCGAACGGCACTTTAAAACCACAACGACACGTGACGATGACGGACGATACATCGTAAAAATTCCATTCACCAGCAAGCTAAGCGACCTCGGCGAGTCGCGCACTCAGGCCGAAAATCGCCTAGTAGGCATGGAGCGTAGACTCGCTAAAGACCCCGAACTACACAGACAGTATTGCGCATTTATGACGGACTACGAAACATTAGGACATATGACAAGGATCACAGACAAGGGAGTCATTGATGAACGTCCTAACTACTATTTGCCACATCACGCCGTTATCAAAGAATCCAGTTCCACCACGAAACTTCGAGTCGTCTTCGATGGTTCCGCGAAAAGCTCGTCGGGTATATCGTTGAACGACACACAGCTTGTTGGACCGACCGTGCAAAGCGATCTTTTATCTATACTGATCCGCTTTCGAATACACCGCATAGTACTTTCCGCGGATATTGAAATAATGTATAGACAAGTGCAGGTCCATCCAGATCACCGTCGGTTCCAGCGAGTTCTGTGGCGGTCGAGTAGAGATGCACCCATCGGTACATACGAGCTAAATACGGTAACCTATGGAACCGCGTCGGCTTCGTACTTGGCCACGCGCGTATTACGTCAAGTCGGACTTGACCACGCACTCACGCATCCGGCTGCTAGCGGCGCAATCGTTGATGACTTTTATGTCGATGATCTACTCACTGGCTGTGAAACTGAGTCTGAAGCGAAGCAGCTGTGTCGCGATTTAAGAGAAATATTAGAGCGGGCGGGGCTTCCGCTACGAAAATGGGCGAGTAACAATAGCAACGTCTTAAACTCACCGCGGCAAGATAATGGGATAGTAGAGATCAAGGTTCCCGATAAAGAACAAAAAACACTGGGTCTATTATGGATGTCACAAACCGACGAGCTCAGCTATTCGGCTGGAAGTCATCAACGAAAGCGCATCACAAAACGCGGCGTGCTGTCGGAAATTGCGCAAATCTTCGATCCACTTGGGTTAATGGGGCCAATAGTTACGAAGGCTAAACTATTCATGCAGCTTCTCTGGCAGTCAAGGGTGAATTGGGATGAGACTCTTCCTCAGGACCTGCACACGCAATGGACCGCATTTCGCGAAGAAATGGCAGACATTTCATCGATAGTTGTACCTCGGCACGTAATTGCTAACGCCGCGATTCAGATCGAGCTTGATGCCTTTTCGGATGCCTCTGAAAGAGCCTACGGGGGGTGCATCTACCCGCGCACGGTGGACACCTCCGGTAACGTAACAGTCCGCCTACTCTGCTCAAAATCACGGGTGGCACCGCTAAGGTCGGTAACCCTACCCCGTTTGGAACTGTGTGGTGCTCTACTGGCCGCCCAATTGGCGGCGAAGGTTAAAGACGCGTTTCGAATTCAATTTTCCCGCGAATGTTATTGGTCGGACTCCACGATAGTTCTCGCGTGGCTTACGGGTCCTTCCAATAGGTGGAAAACCTTTGTGGCGAACCGCGTCTCCCAGATTCAGCAGATAACTAATTCTGGACATTGGAATCACGTACTGTCACCCGACAATCCCGCTGATATAATATCGCGCGGTGCCAGTCCTAGCGCACTGACCGAGTGTCGTCTATGGTGGTTCGGACCCGAATGGCTTGCACAGGGGGATAATCACTGGCCGTCAGTAGAGGCCTGTCCCCAGGAGGTTCCTGAGGCGCGGCAGGCCAGCACTTGCCTAACAGTTGCGCATCAAGGCAATCCACCCTCTGATCTCTTCTCGCGCTACTCTTCCTACTCAAGGTTGCGTAGAATCACGGCCTACTGTTTGAGGTTCACCAAAGCAGTCGCGAACAAGCTCCGGAAACCATCGTCGCAGCCCTCGAACGCGCAAAGTCCGGTCAGCACGCAATATCTAACCACGCGTGAACTTCACGATGCTGAAAGGGTTTTAATAAAGCTCGCCCAAAGAGAGCAGTTCGGCCTAGAATTCACCTTGCTTAGTGCACAAAAATCGCTAACACCTAAAAGCACATTGCTATCGTTGAACCCGTACTTGGATGAAATCGGACTAATCAGGGTGGGCGGTCTTCTTAAAAATGCGCCCATCCCTTACGACCAGAGACACCCGATGATTCTACCCGCTAAGCATCCACTCACCGCGCTCATAATCACTTATGAACACGATAGACACGCGATACGCACCCGATTCTGGCCCGTAACGGGAAAATGCGTAGTCAAACAAGTGCTACACAAATGTATTAGATGCTTCAGAGCCAACCCAAAGGGCACTAATTACCTTATGGGTGATCTACCTGCAGCTCGTGTAACACCTGCTCGAGCCTCCTCTACCTGTGGTGTCGATTACGCGGGACCATTCTTGCTCAAGGAAAGAGGTCGCGCGCGAACCACGTACAAGTCCTACCTATGCATTTTCGTTTGCTTTGCCACGAAAGCCGTCCATATTGAACTAGCCACAGATCTGAGTACCGATGCATTCCTGAATTGTCTGTATCGATTCATGTCGCGTAGGGGTCGGAGCCACTGCATTTATTCTGACAATGGCACGAATTTTGTAGGAGCGCGCACCGAGCTCAATCAATTAGGCGCGTTATTAACTAATAAGGAACATAACGATCGTATCCAAAGAGCGTTGATACAAGAACAAATACAGTGGCACCTTATTCCCCCGTATTCCCCGCATTTTGGCGGGCTCTGGGAAAGTGCGGTAAAATCCGCAAAGCAGCACTTGAAGCGAGTCATGGGGGAACAACACTTAACGTTTGAAGAGTTGTATACGATCTTGACGCAGGTAGAAGCTTGCCTCAACTCCCGTCCGCTTCACCCACTATCCTGTGACCCCAATGACCTCACCCCTCTAACCCCAGGGCATTTCCTTATTGGCGACGCGCTAACGGCACCCCCGCAGCCCGATCTACTTCACTTGAAGCAGAATCGACTAAATCGCTACCAGTTAATCCAGTACACAGTGCAACACTTCTGGAAACGGTGGCACCGAGAATATCTCCATTAGTTACAGCAACGACACAAATGGCAGCTGGATTCACCAGGCAACGTCAAGGCCGGTGCACTGGTCATCATCCGAGAGGACAACACCCCTCCGCTGAAATGGCGACTCGGAAGAATCGCAGATCTTCACCCAGGCTCCGACAATACTTCTCGGGTGGTGTCCATCAAGGTGGCGGACGGTATCATAAAGAGACCCGTCACAGGAGTTTGCCTTCTACCCATAGAAGAAGTGCAAACATAGCAGACCACGTGTATCTCTAATATTAAGGCCATTGCGTAATTAGTAACCATATTGTATAATAGTCTTAGGGCCTGTATATAGATAGCATGATAGCTTTTAGTATTAAGAGTTTATGTATTGGAAGCATTCGTTTTGAACGTGTGCCGTTCAAGGTGGGCGCGATGTTTGGTCTTCATTGTCACGGTTTATGACGCGATCGCCCAGGAAGGCTGTTTTTGAGTCAGGATTTTGTTAATTGCATGCAGCTGTCGTTTCCAGTTCCTAGCGAAGGCAGTTAAATAATTTAGTTAATTTTAACGGTGCCATTCGCCCTCGACAGCTCGCGGACATGTCATAAACCAGCAATTTCCGAAGGGTACACATCTGTTTGTAACGGTACAAGGACCGAAAGGACAACCTGGAGGAAATTTCCCCGTGTTGCCAAACGTTCCGTCCTGCACGGACATTGTCTCCCACCCTTTCAGAACAGGTCGCGCTAAGGGCGTACAGGAGGGCGTGGGTGAAATTTCTTAGGCACGCTGATTGGTCACTAGAATTTGGAAATCTTCCCCCGATCAGCGTGCATCTATCTTGCGGAGACTTGCAAAAATTCCGGGACCGAGTCAGTCTACGACAAGAAACGGTAGAAAACAGAAGTGAAAATACGAACAGTCCGGGACCGTTCATTGGTCCTTCGAGAAAGTATTAACGTCGGCACACCACGTGCAAATACAACAAAGCTCGACAGTGGACGACTATCACGAGCACTAACATATATGTATGTTCAGAAAATATTTGCATTAACTAAATAAATAAATATGTAAGAAATAAAGCAATATTTGTTATGTGGGAGAGGGTGATCGCGATAATCACTCGAGAATAGGCGTTTTTGCAATATATTTTATGTACACGTGTAATACAATTTTTTATATAAATTGTTAAGTATAGAATATATGTTCGACCATGAAGTATAATAGAAAATTCATATTTTGGAGTGAAAAATGGAAATAGAATGAAGAATCGACAAAAATATAGCAAGATAACGGTAATTAATTGTTTTTGACAAAGGGCAAACAAAAAATTTATTTTATTTTATATTTCGTTAAATCGCTCAAAATTGAAACTTTTTGGTATATAATAATCATTTCTATAATTTACCGTTATAGACAAATACAAATAATTTGTTTCTCTAAAACAAATTGAACGATAGAGATAACTTTTATTGCCGCGGGGTTGTAGATTATGAGAAAACTGAATAATTTATTCCTTTGAAATTTTGTCCTATCTCTAACCATTACGAAGTTATACTTAGAAAACTAAGAAATGCTAAAACTTTGGGGATTAATTCATCCCCTAAAAATGAAAATTAATACCGACGAGAAATAGATTAGTATTATTCGGCCCTACAGTCCTTGTGCATCGAGTTTCAAAATTGTTGAGTTCGATGACTTCCCTTATCGTTTATCTGAAGCTATTTCGCATGTCTATATTTCGAAGTTAGAAACTTGATTTCAATGGTTGCATTGACAGAGTGACTACGGTGTCAAACTGTAAAACACATACTAAACATTTTGGTCATAAGTTCGTGCCTTGCACAAGCGCAATTTTTTTCTCTTACATTTTTTTCAATTCTTAACTATACAATATGCAAATAAGTAACAATAATTTAAAAACATGTGAAAGATATTTTAAAAATGTGTTACTCTGAAGTACATACAGATATAACTTAGAAGCATATTTTACGCGATCGTTTTTGTAGCCACGGATTCTTCTTCATATGGGTATTACTTCGTATTTCCTAGATCAAATAAATATATGGAATGACGCGATGCACTTTTACTTCAAGTCAACTCCATTTATTACTGATAAGTACTATTGAATTAAAGTTTATTTATTTATTAGGTGTCGAAGACTCGAAGTAATTCTATAATTAACCAGGTAAATGAGTAGTAAAACTGCTGAAGGAAACAATATTATCATGTAGTCAAGAAATGGGAAAAGATCTTAGAAAAAAGTGGAGCGCGAACCTTCGACCAAACCATTTCGTATGGACTTCACAGTCGAACCATAAACCGCTGTCGTGCAATTATTGGGATGAATTGTCATGGCGGCAACGCGGCAACACTCGTCGAGTGACGTCACAGATTTCGTTACAGTAAGACCTACAAGCATGTGTCAGCCGGACGAATATGAGACGGAGCCACTGTCGTTTTCCTTCATGAAAGCGTAAAGTAATGCGCAGCTGTTTATTGTGCGTAAGCGTGCAAGGAGAGAAATCGTTTGAAGGCAGCGGTGCTGCCGCGTTGCCGCCGTGACAATTCATCGCAATGATTGCACGAGAGTTGTTTATAGTTCGACTGTGAAGTCCACAGGAAATGATTTGGTCACATGTTCGTGCCGTGTACAAGTTAAATTTTCTCCTCTAAGATTTTTTCTTCAATTCTTGACTACTGATGATATTATTTCCTTCTGCAATTTTAGTATTCATTTACCTTGTTAATTATAGAATTATTTAGATTCTTCGACACCTAATAAATAAATAAACATTAATTCAATGGTACTTATCAGTAATAACCGGAGTTGACTTGAAGTAAAAGTGCGTCGCGTCATTCCATATATTTATTTCGTTTGACACGTGACTTTTTCCCCACGGTCAGAGAAAGCTGGTACAAACTGGCAGTTCTTAGTTAGCAGCCGAACAAGATACACCCCATTCATTTAGTCAGACTTTCTTTTGCGTTAGAGTTAAGTTAGCAGTAGTTGTTATTTGTTATTATTCATTGTTATTATTTCATACAAATATATACTTGTTATCCGTTAAATTTTATTATCACTTAATTATTATACCTCGCGTTATCCCAAAAATGAAATATAATATACAATAATTTTTTTGTTTGCGCCTTTATTAAAAACAGTTAATTACCGTTATACGTATCTTGCTATATTTTTGGTCGATTTTTCACTCTATTTGCATTTTTCACTCCAAAATATGTATTTTCTATTATACTTCATGGTCGAATATACATATATTCTATACTTAAAAATTTATGTAAAAAATTGTATTACACGTGTACATGAAATATATTGCAAAAACGCCTGTGCTCGAGTGATTATCGCGATCACCCTCTCCCACATATCATATATTACTGTATTTCTTACATATTTATTTATTTAGTTAATGCAAATATTTTCTGAACATACATATACATGTTGATTATGAGTGAAGAGCTTTTTACCCGTTTGAAAGGGAGAGCCTGATCGTGATGGTTCCGAATAATCATCCGAGAACAGGCATTGCAAAAAGTTCGATATACACGTGCAATAAATTTTGTTAGATAAATCTTTCAGAATGGAATATATACTAGACCTTCAAATATGATAGAACATACCTACTTTATGGTGGAAAATACAAACAGAGTGATGAGTCGAACAAAACCGTAGGCATATACGAATAACGGTACTTAATTGTTCTTAACAACGATGTAAGCAAAAAAAAATGATTTTGTATGAGATTTTGTGTCGAACGATAGCTCATTTGAAAGGAGAATCTTCAACGCAGCGCGCTCTGGTCCTCGTTTCATTGACAACATTCTCTTTGCATAAGAAAATTGCTTAGATTCGGCGGCTGTCAAGCTGTAAATTTTTGTTCCACATTACAACGCTCATATTATTAAGCATCAACATAATCTGATCAAATGACGACCAGAGCACGCTTCACTGAAGCCTTCCTTTTCAAATGAGCTATCATTTGACGCAAAATCTTCTCATATAAGAACGAAAAGCCGAAACTCGCAAACCCATATTTTCGGCTCATTTTGTCGGTAAGCTCGGCACTCTGTTTTACCGTGAGTCTACCCCCTCAAGGAGATAGTCTCCCCACGTGACTTTTAAGATTTCGTAGGCATGGTAGATTTCGTGAGAGTAAGAATAGTACCGATAAGAATGTGCCTGCCTGACGAATACGAGACGGAGTCACTTTCATTTTCTTTACACGTAACTTGTACACCTAAGTTTTGCAGCAAGAAAATCCGAAAACATTCTCCAACATATGTTACCATAAATATATCTGTTCAAATGAAAAAAAAGTGATTGTACAACTACATTGAATTCTGCCTATGCGTGCATTACGTATGCAGTATGATGCGTGGTCGCGTTGCATTACGTTGTGTTTCAAAGGAATCGCTGCTTATTTGGCTTATCTATAAACATATCGCCGTGCCGCTTGCCAGATGCAAAGCAAACCGCGCTGCAATCTGTTGCAGACGGAAGGCGTCTACGACACACGTACAGGTAGGGTTGAATGTAGTGGTACATCGAGCTACTGCTACAGTCGCAGCCAACTCTCATTTGGTCTTTATGATTAGGCGCCCCTCGTGCATAACAGCTGAACTAAACTTGATATGTATTTTGCTCTGTATTATTGTGAATAGGACCAAGCCATGCGAGAAAGCATACCTTTACGCGATACAAGTTTTCGTCCTTATATGGGAAGATGTTGAGTCGAACGATAGCTCGTTCGAAAGGGACGGCTTCAGCGCAATGCGCTCTAGTATGCACTTTGGTATGTACTCATTTCATGCAGAATGTATTCTCCGTATCAGAAAAATGCTTAAATTCGACGGCTGTCAAGCTGTCAGTTTTTGCTCCGTTTTGCAACCTTCATATTACTATATATCAACGTAATTTGATCACTAGACTACCAGAGCTCTTTTCGCTGAACCCTCCCCTTTCGAATGAGCCATATTTCGACCTAAAATTCTCTTATATAAGGACGAAAAGTTGTATCGCGCAAACCCATATTTTTGTACCATTTTATCGGTAACGTCAACTTTCTGCAGCGCCTGGTCGCCTTTGGGGACTACCCCCTTAACCATTCGCGATCAGTAAATTTCAATTGTTTAGAGCTTCCATCTCATATGGTGCTATGTGAATGTTCATGGTATAAAGCACATTATACTCGAACACTCAAAATTAATTTGGCGACTGGCATACTACGTCGATACACCATATGGTATTTAATTACTCGCCCAAAGATGTTATAATTTGACTGACGTATTTTGCATTAACCTACATGTGCATTAGATATTAGTGACTGCTTTAATTTTGTTTAAATGGCAAAAAATTTCAATCCATTAGAAAATGTAAAAAAACAATTTCAATAAATGTCTTACAAAAAATACATTTTAGGTAAATAGAATTTCATAAATTACAGAAGAGATTATGTATATTATGTTGAATAAGGAAATAAAGTGAAAAATAAAGATTCATTCTCCTCCAATGCCCTACACACTTCTTCGGATTCTTTGTATTGCTGACGGATGGTGTATTTCACGAAAATCTCGATAATATGAATAAGATTACCATCTTATACCTGTAGGATTCAGGAGGGGTGAGAGGGACTTTCAAATAAGCGTTCTTTTTGCTGTATAATATTATATGTATTCGCTCGTCGACACTCACTCGGTGCGTTGTGCCCAGACTCTGCATCGCACGCCGAACCGCCACGCGTTCTTCCTTCGCATCTTCTTTTGTTGGTCATTCAATTTTTACAAACAAAACGACACCGGTCCGTCGCGCCATGACCAGGTCGCCCGCACGCACGTACACCGGAATCACTCATCCCACATACCAGAGGCTTCTTTATCAGTTTCTTCACTTTCTCTCTCTTGCTTTCGTGCTTTCTCTTTATTTATCTATCGTGTACGCGCTTTTCACAAAATCTGATTGCATCGACCGTAATACGCGAGTATGTATGTACATATATCGTAAGTAGTAGGAGAACGCATTTCATATAAATTCCATGGAAAGATGGCAAGCGCTGCTGTTTCCAGCCTAACAATCGATCTGACTACGAAATAAGCGTCATTTTTAAATGCTTCACATCTGCAACTCTTTGGATGCAGAACGGGCATTTTATATAAAGTATCACGTTTGTCGATTTTTAGAGCTTGATTCAAATGCTGAAATATGTGTGGTCTATGCCTCGTACTTTTCCGAATTTCCGAGTACAAAAATCTGTACACTGATTTACAGTTTTTGTAGTATTTGTTGGTATGTACACTCTATTCCATAGTAATTTTATGCAAAATTTGCACTGAATGAGACACTAATATAAAATTAAATAGCGACCATTAAATCTTAAGATTTGAACATATTGTAAGCACAATGCAGCACATTTCACAAGTGAAGTAAGCCTAAACTTTCTTGGCATCTATTAGTTAGGTCAAAAAAATTTACTTCTATTCACTGAAGTAAATACTTTAGACATTCATTCTCATTTTTTTGTGTAATATATTATGCAATGTATTATTGTGCGATTTCTGGTATAATAATATAATCTGCATGCCTTTCGTTGAGGACTTCCAGTTAGTATATGGCGATGAGTTAGAGCGTTGTCAATCGTGCTTTCATGTGCCAGTGATTGTAATTAACTTACGGTCCCGCTTATTAAGCCCAAGCATAGTAATTAGTATGTCTGCTTCTCACAGTTATGCGCAAAGTAGAAGTATAACTAAACTATATTTAGAGATTACAGTTGGCACTCATTAAACGGTTGGAGCAGTCACGCGACATCTACGCCTCGCGATATAACAGAAAGCTGACATTACCAACAAAATTAGGAGAGAAATAGTGGTTACATAGTGCGACTTTTCGTCTTTATATAATATTTTGGGTTCACAGATGGCTCATTCGTAAGGGGAGGCTTCAACGCAGCGCGCTCTGGTCCCGTTGTCGTTCAGAACATTCTCTCTGTTAGAAATCGTGAAATCGACAGAGGATATGGAAAAATCGCGATTATTAAAAGTACGGTATGGCGTTACAATTTTCAGTAGACACTTGAATATCAATGGATCCGTTCTGTGGATGCGGCGCGGCGGTTAGTAGTAGCAGGCGACGATGTTGATCCTTGATTTTTGTTGTGAAACCGTGCAAGTATATGAAATTCAAAGGTACTTGTATCCTTGCACGTCGCCAGAAGGAATGAAGGGAAGAGAGAAGGTAATGCCGTGCGTTCCGCTCGTCTTATTTTGGTGTTAAACGATAATGAGAGAGCAAGGAAAATATCATATCGTACAGGTAGCACGTCTAAACGCAGGGGAGATAGTGTGCGAGTCTCGTAAGTATGCTGACAGTATGCCCAAAGTCACAATTTGAGATCAACACATTAACTGTTGCATATAGACGATTATTCTTGAGAAATTATGGATTTTGCGAAACGTATCGACAGAATTAACAAAGCTTGAAGAAAGCACGAGATCCGCATTTGGCGTTATTAACCGGTTGTTATGACTCCAGCGATACGCGCCTACGTCAATTCTAATGGGATAACTCAAAGCGATATATGTAATTGCGAGATGCAACTGATTATCCATACCTGCGTTCCTTCTCGTGCAACGACCATCCTGCGTACACTTATTTTCGAAAACAGTATTAAAAAAAGCTTACGATTAGATTCGACATCTGTCAAGCTTTGCTCCACTGTATAAAGCTCATATTATTATTAATCAACGTAATCTGATTAAACCGCCACCAGATCACGTTGCGTTGAACTATTTCCATTTGAATGCGCTATCTTTCGACCCAAAATCTTATATACAGACGAAAAGTCTCACCACATAACATACCATAACCTATATTTTTCTCCTAATTTTGTTGGTAATGTCAATTCTCTGCCGTATCGCGAGGCTGAGATGTCACGTGACCGTTCTAGTCCCTCAAGGAGAATTCTGAACAGTGCAACCTGAACGATAAATTAAATACTCTATCCAAATATTGCCCCAGTAAGAACCGCAAAGTTAATCTAAACTATTAATTATATACACCTACTTTTCTACTATTATGCTATGAAAAATATTTTAATGATTAAGCAATTAGAAAAGAGAAGATCGATAATTAAAAAATGATGTGTAACATAAATGATGATACATTTTAATAGGAAAACTTATTAGTATGAACAGGATCTTCTCTTGTTTATTAACTGTACCATTATGACACTTCAAAAGTAATATAGTACTTTTTTCATAAGCTACCAAAAGAGAGAAATCTCATTTCCCTTGTAAATTTCAACGTAAAATGCCGTTCTTTGTGCATCTCTTGAATTTATGAAATTTCTCGTTAACTTAATAAGGATGTTCCGATTAAAAAGACACAGGTTTCTTCATACTTTCCACTCGGTTGAGGAAAGTATGAAAAACTTGATGAACGTAAACCATGATCATTTTTTAATCCCTTTAAGGTTTCAGGAGATGCCGTACGAATGCTTCTTGCGGGTTAGTTTTAATTTCACAGTGAATTGAAACCATGCTAAAGGATCCCCTTTACTAATGAATTATTCATTAACATATTAATCACCAATAGTTAACTAATTATATGACTCTTGTACAAAAATAATCACGACGCGCTGCTAACGAATACAATTTCTGATATAGTTGCGAGAACGGACTTGGTTAATTAAAGTTAATTTCCATGCTGTGAGTTTCTTCTACCTTCGTTTCCTTGAGGAACTTTGGTTTTTGGTGTAAAATTTTACTTAAACAATATACACAATGGAACATCTAACTTTACCATTTTAATTTATATATAAATTGTTTTGAGTTCATTGGAATAAGGGTCGTATGGTACCAAAGAGACTCTACGTTATAGTTGTTGGATATGCAAACTCGCCTTGTTGCGGACCACATTGAATAGTCGTTTTTATTATTATGTGTGTGGTCCCCCTGTGTCCAACTTTCCTTCTTCTCCTTCACCCGTTCTTTTTACGCTCTCTCCGCGTGTACCCACGTTTATATTGCATATTGTTTAAACTACATTATTATGTTGTCTACACTTGTATTATCGGTATTAATTAAATAAACTAACAATAGTAAACAGATTTTGCTAATTTATTCTTTTATCAACACGTGAGAGTTTCTTAAGTTTTCAGACTAAGTTTCTTATAACAGTTTACCATTTCATTTAAAAAAAGGATTGAATGCAGAGTAAATAGTCGTTATGGTATGTTATTATATGGGTTCAAGAAACTGTAATTATTAAAATATTCTATAGTTATATAAGTCACATAGTACGGCGTTTGGTTACAATTTTTAATGTAACAAACAAGTCATGAGTAATTTCAGGGTTCAGTGTAAAAACTGGACAATTTCACATTCGATAAGACACAACTTTTTAATTAATTTCTAAATGTGCAACATTTTACGTAGTTTAATGTAAAAGGCGAGTAACTCAACTAATTAAATATCGATATAATGAAAGCAATTAGATAACTTTTCAGTGTTGCTAGGTACTAAACGCAATTCACTTCGGAATTTCTTTTCAGATACCAAAAAATTTCAAGGAATGAAATTGGAGTTAATATAAACGAGTTAGTGGCTTGTCCTGATATTTTATATCACCGATATCCTACATAAAGTTCATAGTGTATGAACTATAAAGTAAAAAAAAAAATCAAATAAAATACCATGAATTTTCTTGTCTTAATGATAAAACAAAGAATACATAAAAAGAAATTTTAAAAATTAATTCAAGAGTAGTTTTGTTATATGTAATGTGTTTCAACAAAATGTTGCAATGAATTTAAATTAAAATAATGGTTATGACGTCCCAGCAGATCTCATTAAAGAACTGCAAAAATAATATTTTCCAACAGCCTTTCTTCTTTTTTGGAGATTAAAATTCTCGTTCAATACATACTTGTCAAAAAGGAAAGTTTCTCATTATGCAGGTAGGATGGTGCGTTTATCGACTTTGGAAACAGTCTACTACTTCATACTTCAGGCAACTAAAACTGATTTTTAAATATTTAATTTTGCCACGACTTGTAGCGAACAAGAACACTTTTATATTTTTCTGTTGTTGCTTAAATGATTCACTCTCCTTTCTCAGAAGTGATATCGAAAGTTGTAAGGTAAAACAACACGAATTACATTTTCTAAAATGTGTATCACCTATTGATTGATCTCTAGAATGTTGAACTTATGTTAAGAGAAGCAACCATAGAGACAAGTTTTCTGGTTCAGAAAAACAATGCAATCAATGTTTAATACTTAATATCCGTTGAAAATGTCATGCCTTGACAAATCGATTTTTTATGCAGGAAATGAAAACAATATAAAATAAACGTTGATGACATACAAAATATATTAAGCTGTTTGATTACAAAATTATGAAACTATGACCGTTAAAATGTGGTAATGCTTTTTTCAATTGTTCACAAAAAATATACAATATATAAACTGAAAACACGATGTTATGTGCCGTACACCGTGATTCTGAACGAATCTCTCGGGTTATAGGGCCGAATACGCGATGCGACAATGTTGGGGTACGTTGCACTGCAAATTAATGATGTATAACTAGTTTGATATTAAAGCTGATGTACTTACAGTATTTACAATGTCTTTATACTATAAATGAAGATTTGTACAGGTAGTGTGACCGATGAACGTTTCGATTGATCGGTATTTGAATGTATAGTTCGAAGAGTTCTACTACTCCGCAGTTTCGATGGCCAGCTTGTTGGGTCGAATCGATCCTTTGGAAGTTCTGAACTTAGCGTGAAGTTGCTTGAAGGTTGCTGAGATGTGCACTATATACTGATTATATATAGATTTTTTTAGAAATGCGCGTGACTCTAATATTTATACTGTTCGAAAAACCAAGGTGGAAGGTGATTGGTTGAAGGAAATTGGAAATGGAAATTTTGAGGATTTTCATGATTGGCTGGTCAAAAAATTGGGACCAGCCCCCCACGAGTGTAGGAGTGGGAAAGCGCGATGATGCGTAGGTAGGAGTGCGCCGAGAAGGGAATGTGAGGGCCCGATGGTGGGCAGGTAAGCTAGAATTGAGGTGTACGATGCCTCATTGTCCAGAAAAGCAAGGAAATGACTTTACAGCTATGTTGTGACAGACACAGAACAAGACCTTAATGCGGTGCTTACAGTTCGTGCCATCAATAGCCTGTATCGTCTTTTGATTTGAAAGGATGTGATATTCGAGCTTATAGCAATAAGCTAATCCGATTATCGAGGATTGGATAATCCTGTTAGTTTCCGAATATAAATATCTCTATTGAAGTTAAAAATCTCTCTTAAGGACGGAACACACAATTTCACAAAGATCTATGTATATGTGTGTTAAAATACGCAAAACTTATTGTTATAGCTACATTTGTACTTTGTCATATCTTTTGGTTCAATTGTGACGTTTTATAATTTATTTAGTATAAATGAAATAACATTTTCTACACTTTTGGAAGCACTCTTATTCGTGTACCCAATGATTCCTCCCGTATGAAATGCTATCGAGAAATTTTAGTCCTTTGTCATTTTATAGTTTATGAATTTTCACACCATTTCTATTCTTCTAAAATATATCCTCAAATACACAAATATTTAAGAATTAGAGTGTGTATGTAGGCTTTTGTGTATAGTTTCGTAGATATAATCATTTAAAATTGTCTGTTTTTCTGTTTCTCATTTATTTATTTATCACGCTTATCAATAAAAAAAATCCTACAATAAAAATCGATACCAAAATTTAGACAAAGTTAGTTGTAGTTTCGTACAACTACATCCTTTAATTCCAACAAAGTTGACCGTGTAGTATCAGAGTGTGATTACTCTAAAAATAACGCTGACACAAGGCACACTGAACGTCCGATCCTTAAACTTGATTCGACTGCTTATCGATTGTTCGAATGACAACCGAACGTATGTTCGCGCTAACTATCGAATGGCAGTTGATCGTTCCGGACGGTTGAATAATGGAATTTCGACTGTTCTGAATATTGAACTTCGAATGATTGCTCGATCGGTGACACGGATTCGCGAATTGTTGCTTAACCGTTGGGACTGGTGTACATTTTACCACTGTATTTGTTGTCGTAGCGACGAATTTGACCATTAAAAAATTGCCTTTTTGAAGGAAAAACGAATGCCTTCCATTGGCGGGGCCCTTGTATTGTTTAATGGGTTTTTCTGTAAAAACACATGCCAAAAATGTTTTTCGCCGATTTTTATAAAGGATCGCGGGGCTCTTTGACGAGGAGCGACACGGAATATATATGATACAGAGTAAACTGTTACGCGCGATGGAACACTAACTAATACAATCCATTTTCTGCTTCCGGTTGCGAGACACAACTGAATTAATTTCTCTATCGTGCTTACGGTGCGTGTATTACACTGTAAAATGCTGTGGGTACATTTTATTTGATCATGTCAAGAGAAACTCCCTTGGGTTCCTTTATTGATTGCCATATTATATTGTCATGTTACATCGATGGTCAACCACGCTGGTCACAAACACGAAAATCAAGACAGCGGAAAATTGCCATCCTGCACCGAAAACGATATTATTTGTTAACGTCCAGTATACCCGTCTCCCTTCCTTTGTTTTCCTCTTTGCCTCTCCGCCTGCCGCTTTTTAGTTTCTGTATTGAGTTTCAAGCGTGGTACAGAAGTTATTACTCATCGCGTGGACAACGTATTCTTTGGACGAAACTTCGTTAGTTGGCACAAATGATTAAATTGTCCGGAAAACGTGATGTAATTTAACGGGAAACTGGACGCTGAACAAAACTGTGCACAAGTAAAATAATATTGCAACACGCGATGCTTATTGAAAAAATTTTAAGGGTGCTTTAGAACGGTTAGAAAATGGTACACGAGGGTCTCTACGGACGCGTTTTTGTTAATACTGCGAAATCAGCGACATTCGAGATAAGACATTGTTTTGGTTGCACGGGATCGAAAGAGTTTCATTGATCTTGATGTGATTTAATGATGTAGAGGATATACGGAAGTGGCTAAGTGTAGTACGATACACTGATCTACATATAGAGTAAGTCACAAAATTATCAGCATACAGAAACAGTTGCCAATGATGTCAACGGTTAAAAACTAATGAAAATACTGTTTGCATGTTTCCCTTAAAAAATGTAAAACTTAGACTTTAACTATCCACAGATCATAAATAAACATCCCTTCACCAATGAATTGATTTAAATATTGTTAAAATGGAACGTAGTCGACAATAAAATACACAAATATTGTGTTATTAACAAAGCACTTAAAACATGAAAAAAGAAAGGAACAATTGGTACCAAAGAAATTTGAAGTAGTAATTTAATAAAAAGAATTCGCTGGGAAATATGTATAATCATAATTTTGTTACAATGTTTTATATGTTCATTAACTGCGAACCTGAATGGTAAAAGTTATACAAAGTAACTTTATTCACTCTTTATGTTTCTTGCTTCTGTTAAGTTTTCGCCGATATTATTAATATTGTCATTTGCTAGGAATGCACAACAAATTTCATTTTTCTATTTTGAAATATTTTATGTTATACCTTCAACAATTTAAAAATTTTACGTTTCAGTTGAATTTGGTTAAGTATTTGATGTTTAATGGATATGATATCAAATATAGAAATTTCTGAAACTGTTTGTAAAATGTCGTAAAGTAGCAAATATTGATAGACACATGGACTTTTATTTTTTTAACTGTTTCATATTTTTAAGGTACATAATATTTCAAAGCTTTAGGTTTATTGTTTACGAGGAAGAATTCAGTCTGAAATATCGTTTAATAACTAGAAATGTGCAAAATGAACAACTTAATAATTGTTAAGTTACTAAATTTAATTCACTAAGCTTAATCAAATAGTTCAAAGTACAAAACGAGAGAAATGCAAAGTAACTTCTGTAATCTTCAACTTATTGATTACTTAATTAGAAGCATATATTTTAGTCAATGTCTCAAAACTTTGATACAAAATCGATACACGTGAATACCTTTACTAAGATTCAAACTCCTTTCCACTATTTTTAATATAAATTACAAAGACTATGGTTATTTTAAATCAGTGTAATCACGTTCTTGGATTAATCTATTTACTTTTATCAGTTTTAGGCGAGTTTCCGCTTTTCAATAGCATGGCGTACAATCTGCAGTAAAGCATTGGTGGAGGATTGGAGCGGAGTTGCACGATGAATGCAAGGGCTTCAACAAATTTTACAGCAGAAGCTTTAAACAAATTCAAGGTTTTGAAAGTCTCGTAGAAACGAGAGGGGATGAAGAAACGATAGTATCGGGGACATTGTGACGAGCGAGAAATCTCTTCAACGCGTTTCCGTTCGAACTTGAACCAACGTGAAGTGAATTTCCAGACGAGCGTGAAGAAATATAAATAACAATAAAATTTTCGTTTCCCGTCGAATCGTAGATTTTATGGTATCCTTCGACATTGCCACAATAAAAAATTCAGACGCTCTCGAATCACTACGGAAGATGATTTCTTTGCCCTTCTGAAACGCGCAAGTCCTGTGATTCGCTTCTGATTTTACGATCATTCGGAGTTTAGACGAACGACTTGTGCGGAACGACGAGGATTTAGCGGAAATAGTTCCGCAGTGAACTATTGTTCCCAAAGATTCCAGTTCGGAACTTCACTAATTGATTGAAAGAGGTCTTGTTTTCTCTAACTTTAGTTAGAGTTTCTTATTTCTTATTTTTAACTTCGCTAAAATAAACTTGTTTCGGCTATTTTAATATATATGGACCAAAACGCGATGTGTTGAACCCTTCCCTTTCGAATGAACTATCTTTGGATTCAAAATTTTCTGATATATAGAAGAACAAAAAGTCGCACCCCATAATGTGCCGTAACCCATATTTTTCTCCTAATTTTGTCGGTAATGTCAACTTTCTATCGTATCGCACGGTAGACTTAAGACTTTTATTGTGTAATTACAGCACCTATAAAGGTTTTATTTCATTAAATCAATTCCATTAATTATTATTACCTTATCACATTAATAATTGAATTATTGATTAGGATTAAATTAATGAATAATTATTTGATATAACAACTGTTTTGATACGAATACAAGAATTTAAGATAAAACGTATTATAACAATTTTATTAGGCTTTGTAAGTAGTATGTGAGGTATTGTTATGATGTAATTATTATAATTAAGAGTAATTTTCATATTGGATCAATTTAATATCACCTGTTCAATATATGTAGTATAATAAAGCTTAATAATATCTTTAAAATATAATTCAGATAGCATAGTCTGATAATGAATTAATTACAATAATAATACCCTTATTTACCTATTAATTGGCCAATTTCTGAATCAGAATCTTTTTCATATACCTTGTTAGAAGTGAATAAGAAAGAATCAATTCTACACCCTCTGTCCCAAAAATAACCGAAATGGCTTTAAAAATAACAGAACTAGTTAGAAAATCTTGACAAAAATCATTTTGTTTATTCGAAATGTTCTCCCTCAACAGAAATGCAACGATTTGCACGTTGAAAAAGTGCATCAAATGACTTTTTTATGTCCCTGATTGGAATTGTATTGATATTGCTCGTCGTTATTCGTTGAATATCTTCAATTGATGCAAAGGGGTTTCCTTTCATCGCCAAATGCAGCTTAGGGAATAGAAAATAATCGCAGGGAGCCAAATCGGGTGAATATGGGGGATGTTGAAGTAAAAACATTTGTTTTTTGGTCAAAAAATCGTTGATAATTGATGAACGATGAGAAGGTGCATTATCGTGCAATAGTCGTCAACTGCCAGGTTCTCGATATTCAGGGCGGACACGACGAATACGGCCTACCAAACGCTTCAATACGCTAAGATAATACTCATCATTAACCGTTGTGCCACTTGGAACGAATTCTTTGTGGATAATTCCCATGGAATCGTAAAAAGCAATGAGCATTGTTTTGATCTTTGACTTCTCCATACGACATTTTTTCGGATTTTCTTCATCTGATGACCTCCATTCAACTCTTTGACGCTTCATTGCTGGATTGTACTGAAAACACCACGTCTCATCTCCAGTTACAATGGTTTTTAAAAAGTTTCCACTTCTTCGAGATTCTCTGATGATGTTTTTGCAATGCCCAATTCGGTACAATTTTTTAATTATGTATAATTCAATATGGAAAGCAAATGGCTAGATTTATCCACTTGTAATCCTTCTGACGTAATTAAATTAGCATCTTAATAATTATGCTCAATGTCATTAACGAATTCCACATTCTTCACAACATAACAATTTTCTTTTCCTTCCAATTTTTACCATATTTATTTTATTAACAATCAAATTATTTTAGCACACAAAGTATTATATAATTTATATTTATGATATCTAAAAGTTCCCATTTAGAGATAATTCGCCACGTTAATGTTAACATTTAATTTCAGGCGCTGGCGACAATTGTTCACAGTAAAGATTGAATGTGTTATTGCAATTTCGTTTCAATCCCGTGAAATACAATTCTGAATATTGTGAATACCATGAAATACTGTTTAAAATTAAGAAAAGTTGTATAAAATCTGTTCGCGTCTGTGTGTGTATACGCAATCCGACCACCATATGGGGAAATAAAATATAAAACAATATACAAACGTTTCGAATTCTATTTTACAATTGTCAAATTTGATTGCAACCTTGTAACATGCTCTCTTTTCAACACAACGTTCATTATTCGCATATTCGATATATTAATAGATACAAAGTTAGATTTCTAAGAAATTTCAATATTTGCAGAAATATATTTACCACTTATCATTTTAATTTTTACAAATTTGGAATACCTATCATAGTTATTTTCATAAATTACAATTAATGCACTATTAACCATACGTATAAATCTATATATCATTTTCTCTTGCATTACAAAATAATTTTGGTAACATCTAGTGGATTCGTGAAACTACGTATATTTTTAATAGTATTTATAATGTTTTCCATTTAACTGCAAGCTATTATTATTCCTATTTAACAAATGTTATTCAATAACTATTTGAAGAAACTCCTTTGTATTCGGCAATTATGCATTTTAGCAACTTTTGTCGACTTTGTCTGTTTTACTTCAATTCCTTTTTTCGCAACTTTTTTGTATCACTGAAACGAGATATTAATCAGCGGAACGCGAAAAAGTAATGTACTTCCTACTACTTTTCTTAAAAAAGTACAAATCGCGACGTTAAAAATACATACATATGTGTACATATGTAGAATATATAAGGTAACCAACAAAGTTCATGTCGTTTCTAGAATTTATCATTTTTCAAACTAAATCATGGCAACCAAAAATGATAATGACTTTACTTCTTTTCCAATTGACAGGGAAAGGTTTGAATTTTACGATACTGCAAACGACACGTATGAAGAAAACATTTGCTAATCCATAGAGGACGATAAAATTTGCAATTTTTCGGTGTCATGAACGTACCCTCGTATTTTAGATGCTACAGCAGTGGGGATGTTCTACATTTAAAATCAAAACATATCTTAAAGTTTCAAGCTTTAATTAAAAATAAACCATGATTCTACGATGATTTTTGACGGAGTTGCAGCAGTTTAGAAATTGACAATTTTTCGGTTCAAAATAAGTGATCCTTAATTTTGCAGACGAGTGTATGTACACGCACATTGTATCAATTATAAAAAAGGTGTAAAGGATAATGGAAGTTTTTCTGTATAAAGTATTTTTTGATCCGCTTTGTATTACTTACTTTTAATGATTAAAGTGGCATGAACTTCCTCGGTTCATTGGTATATTATTAGCAACTACGCGGAAAAAAGAACTTCATACAATAGAACAAATGTAAGAAGACAGGATAAAATTCAGCAATTTTCACTACTTTCATTATCAGCTACAAGAAAATCGTAATATATTTTAGCAATATATTGGAATGACACGAAACATTTTTAAAATCGGCCTTTTTTGTTCTTCAAAACTCAACAGCTTGGAGAAATTATCCATTGTTTACTGCAAAATACCGAACGAGCAATGCGATAAGAAATAACCGTCAAATCCGTGCGTTGCTAATAATCTCGTAGTTGATGCTACATTAAACCAGAAGAAGAAGACTAAACAAGATGTTTCAACTTCAAACAAATGCTATCGTCAAATCTTGCCACATTGTACGACTTACCAATTTAACCTTTTGACTGTGGAGTTCTTCAGGTTTGACCATACGCTATGAACGGAATACTTTCCCACTTCACGTTTTTTATTCAGCTACCGACTTATTAAATTAACGTACAATTAAATTATTATTTACCTCTACTAATTAAATTACTACCTAATAATTTATTAAATTACTACCTTTTTGTCGTGGTCAATTCAAACACAAGTAACTTTCATTTGTGGTTTGTGTAGGACATAATCCTCGAACGCATAATACAATATGTTCATAGTCCACGCCGATAACTTTTGCTAGACGTATACATGCACCCATAGCAGTCGAAAGGTTACGCATGACCACATCATATGATTTGTTCTTTTATTGACGTATTAGTCGATCAGATGGACAGCAACAATTTTGTTGCATTACGACATCTAAGCAGTCAGAAAGCAGCCTTAATAGTCTTCCTAGATATATATTTTTCTCGCTATAAATAACAAATGCTATATCTCTTACAATAAAACTCCGCCAGATTTTATATACTAGAAACCCTCGCAAGCTCAAACAATAATTCCCTTGTACTCAGCTAAAAACCGTCTTTCCCGCGATTGTGTCAGTTAACAATTACTAAAAAGATGTATGCAAAATTGTGCGTAACCCGTTTGAAAAATTTATAAAGTTGTATGCCGGTGTGCATTAAGCCCAGTAATCGGTGGCATACGATGCAATCATTCTTCAACAGAAGATTGGGTGAAAGTTGACATATCCCCTATCTGAGAACGTGTGACCCCTGTATAAGCGCTATAATTACGTAAACCGATCAAAATGAAATCTTATCGAATAATAGGAGGGCATGCGCCACCAGCGAATAATGCGACCGATATCTCATAATTTATGTGTACAAGAAACGCCCTTTTATAATTCAAGCCATAACAAACAATGCTTGCAATTCAAGGCAAATGAAATATAAAGTTTACTGAAATGCGAATTTAATCTCGTACGAATGCTGTTAATAATGTGATTTATTATAATACAATATATTTTGCTTCTCATTAGTTCGTTCATGAGAAATTTTATACTTTCCCATTTCATATATATTTTATTGCTGGTATCATCGATGTAAATTTAAGTTTTTAGCGTTAATGTTTACGTTATGGAAAAATAAGTAGGAAGGTGCGCAGACCTCAGCTAGTGCAAGGGTTCAAGGTACCAGGGAATCGTTAACTACCCCGCTTGACTTCACTGCTATCAGGAAGGCTGTGATTAGGTAGCTCGTGCTACTCGAAACAGTATAAAAGGCCCGCTTTCACGTCAAAAAGGAGTAAGCTTAGATTGATCGGAAAGTGACGTACTGAGGCCAACGAGAGTTGAAACTAGGACCTATTTGCGTACAGGTTGACTCTTACCCTTAGTACTCTCTCCGAGTATTTCTCCGCCTTTTCTGGAAACTCGCATCGCAGTACTTCCTGTACTGAACCTCATATTCGTGCCGCGCTCGTTAACCCGCTTAACTATGTAAGTAGAATAAATCTCCCATCCGTGTTACAAGTTCCAGTTTCAGAGACTCTTTTTCTCTTCGTTTCGTGGTAATTACATTTTCTAGATAACATGCATAGCGAATAAAAATTATACATATGCAGGTGTATTTAAGTTGAAGTTAACCTTGATTTCTACATTTAATTCACTATTTATCTTCATATGTCATAGCTGAAGATCTACCTTATTAAAGGCATATGCGAAAAATAACTTGGGTACAAATCAGTGGTTTCGTCACGCTTGGCCTAGGTCAACAAATATTTCGAACGAGATAGAGTTCTAACAAAAAAAATTTTATCACAAATAAAAGTCGAAGTCTTCTTAGGTGTTCGACATTTTATGACAATTTCATTAAACGACAAATTCACAAATATTAAACAAACAAAATATTTTTTTTTATACTCATAGAAAATGAATACCAAAATGTATGAAAATGTTTGTACTAGTTACGAACGAAAATTCTAATTTCCAAATTACGGGTGATTTCAAATTCTAACATACAATCGCAAATACTTAATCTTTTCATTGTTGAGCCCGTATGTGATGCTGGTACTCCTAGAAGTATAAATTATTAATCCAGCATTGATATATAGGCAACGGGATCTCCTTAGATCTCAAAAAATGGGTTCCACGGGTTATTATATTATCCTTGGTTACAATGGAAATTCATAGAACCTCTGAACTTGCTTTTTTATGTGTTGGGTCGCGTTCCGTTTCTCAATCGGTTCGGAGCTCGCGACTTAGAGAGAAAAGTGGACTCTATTTTAATGTGTATTCAAAGTACGAGCAGCGGTTAAAATTAACTATTAATGTATGTGTTTCTGTATGACTATGTTGTATGACTTCTTTCGTGTGACTATTCTAGGCGACTGTTTCTGTGTAACTCTTCTAGACGACTGTCTCTGTGTAACTATATGTGTAACTGTTTTAGACGACTGTTTCTGTGCAACTATTTTGTGTAACTGTTTCAGACGACTGTTTCTGTGTAACTGTTTTAGACGACTGTTTTGTGAAGACTATCTCAGCCCCACTCTTGGAGTTGCAATTTCCCACTGATTGGTTCCTTCCAATTTTTGGGCAGTTCCAATCAGCGGGCCTAGTTTGGAAAGACACACCTTCCCTTACGCTCGCGGCGTGTTTCCCTGAGGAAGGGGTTGCGGAGTTCTCCAAGGGGGGGGGGGGGGGCGAAACGTTAGAATTTGACGGGGGTGGGCGACACATCTGGTCAACACCTGAGACGGTTTCCTTGCCCCTTGCATAGGCCGCGGAAACCGTTGGGTGACCGATGGTTCTCGAAGACTGCTCAGGCCGTGAAGGTTTACGACAGGGTAATAGCTATTGAGGCTAACGAAAAATATGCGAATGAAACTAAAGGCTATACAAATGCTATAACAAAAGAGTAAAAATCCGGGAATCGTACCATTTGGCGAGTGTCGTCCAGATGGCGGAAAAACTAAATTAACGAATCCTCAAAAATAGCGGTACTTCTAAACCTTGCCATAAACCTCCTACAAAATAGGCCCGAACATTATGTTTATAGCACATAGAACCGTCTGCAGTTGCAGAGTATCGTAATTTTAATTAACAGTGAAAGAGTTAATGTTTTAAACATAATCTTCCGAACTTGATTGTAAAATGTTACGCGTACCTGATGCGACGATTTTTCTTTGTATAAGTGTCTAAAAATGATGAATTATAGAATGTACATGGTGTCGCATCCTTACCACCAAATACACATATCACAAGCTACGAAAAACACGAAGAAATGACCTAAATAACAGTTGTATAGTATCGGAAACAATTACCATGCTATCACTCATTTGATTTTGCGATGAACCTAATCAGACCTACAATGGTTAACATAGAATTCTCAAACTAAAACCCATATCTCTAGTTGCATATTATTGTAGGGATTATTTTAATTTAAACCCCACGTGGCATGGTTTCAAGGTACGGGGAGATAGAAAATGTCTCTTAACAATAAATAAAACAGTTTATTAAATGTAAGATAACAACGCACAATCTCACATCAGACTCTCACTTGACTCGCAACGTACTATCGCTCTGGAAACTCGCTCTGCACTCTTGCACCCACGCGTTCCACGTATTCATTCTCTCTCATTCTTTCTCTCTGTTTCTCTCTGTTTCTCTCACTCATCTCAGACATTCGTAAGACTCATTGTCAGTCAGTCACGTCCACCCAAAATCTTCCATGGCCATGCACCCTCCGTTCACGCGCCAAACACCAGACCCTCGATCCCAAACACTTCAGTCAAGCGCCAGTTCGTAGACATTCACGCGACATTCTGTCTCCCACATTATTATAGCTGGTTCCAATAGACAGGGTGATTCTCCCGCCAGTAGACTCGAAAGCAATACCGCCGCCTAAACACACAGTGACAACCTCGTGTCTGTGGCTGCGATATGCTGATGAAGAGGCCCACTTTAATTTTGGGACTCGGTTTTTCTGTTCATACGCATATACGCACACAGTAGTTTTTACTGTAGTAGCTGTCGCCGTTGACTCGCTGATGACGCAGTAACAAAAGTATCGTCCTCTCGTGTTTGAGCGGCGGTATTCCTCTCGAGTCTACTGGCGCGAGAATCACCCTGTATTTTCTGTATGAACTATTTCCGAAATTTCCTGAAATGAAATCTTTTTAGGTTGGACACTCTTGGAAAGAATTTTTCTAACCTGATGTAATGTTATACATATTTTATAATGCACGAGTGAATGTTCCAGTAGATTTGACAAGAAAATGCACAATTATAATTGTAAATGTAACAGTAGCTAAGTTAATTTAATTATAATAATATCTGCAAATCTTTAACGCTGCAAGTACTATGATGTCTGAAGCCGAAATACCAATTAAAATTATTGCTTTTGTAATTAAACAAACTAAAAATTTCGAAATCTTTTTCCCTACGGAACTCGTACTCGTCCATTTGCTTGACACTACGAAACCAGGTCGGCAAATTAATATTTCATAATATATATACTATGTAAACGGTGCACCACTAACTTTTTCCTTATCAAGAATTCTTAAATGTTAATGTTCCTAGCAAATTTTCCTTCAAGTTTCTCTTTATTAAAATTTCAACGATTTCTGTACTTTAACCTTGTCAAACGTTTACTCCTGCTTAAACGTTACCTCTTATTAAATTTCCAGCTACTAGCGTACTAATTATGTTTTTATTAATCTTCAGAAACACACAATCTAATCCATATTTCGAAAATAGGAAACAGAAAAGGAAAAGCGAGAGAGAGAGACGAATGAACATGGAAAGGCTGCAATTACCATTTCGCCAACATTTCAATCGATTTTAAGCGCATGCGGTTGGAAAACTGCTGCGTCTTGCCTCGAGGTAACTTCCATAAGGCTTTAATTAGATAAAACTTCTTGAACCGCTACTAATTATCTCGCAATTCTCGTACGTAACTCACTTATTCTCCGATAGATGCTAGGACCTCGAGGATCTAATTGACCGCCTGCTCGGTTTTAGACCGCGTAAACAATTTAAGAGTGATTAACAGTTTAGCAAACGACGGCTGCAATGAAACGACCGTCTCTTCGCTTTCACCTACAAAATATTTTTGACCCTTCCTGCTTCCAGTTTCTCTGCATAATTTTCCTTTCCCCGCGTTGCACCACTGTACAGCTTTTTGACAGACAGTTTCTGAAGAAATCATTAAGGGAGCATTGAGAAAGTTTTGCCTTGCTCGCTATGACTTTGGTACCGTGAAGGCGCACATTTCAAATATTTCTGACGCGCATCCACGTCAAAGAAGAAGTCATCTTGTGAACATCGTGATTTATACAAATGTGTATTTCAACATAGTAATGATGGATTGGATTTTTTTATGTTTTTATATTTTATGCGTTACGATATACGATATTTCAACACTCTGATTATATCACTGCTGCTGCATTCTATGAAGCTGTGAATCAAGAAAAGGCGACTGCTTCTGTTATTCTCTAGAAATCTGCAGTCAGCCACGAAAGTTTACATACACGTTTTAAGTTTCAAACATTTCTTTTCCTTGGAACATATTTTATAATAATAAAACGGAAGTGAAAATTTAGAAAATATAAAATTACAAATCAAAAATATTCTCGGGCGACGTTTTTCATAAGGAGTATCATTGTATACACGAATAAAGTTGCTACTAAAAGTATAGAAAATGTTATTTTAAACATTATGCCAAAAACAATATAGAATGTCACTGTAGCGACCATAGGATATGTCCCTACAGTGCACAAAGGCGTGTGCGAGCCTGGCTACGGCCAGTTCACGCATCTGGCAGCCAGATTCGCACAGGCCAGGGTTTTTCCTACCCGCCACGCGGAAAACTTTCACCGATTTCACCAGTTTTGGCGCTCTTTTCTACGCGCGTTTTTTCGCCCGCGCTTTTTCGCCAGCGTGGCTTGCTCGCTGTCCTTGTCACAGGACCCCGGGCATATAACCCCATGAGACGAGCGCACAGGAGAGTCTGGCACGAAACCTCGAGCGGTGAAGTTCACGAGCGTGTATACCGGACATTAGGCATTCCCGTGTTATAAGAATAAATATCTATACTTCCGCAGTTAAAACTGAGTGTGTGGAGTTCAATCATTCGTATACCTACACCACAAACTGGTGACCCCGACGTGATCGTCGACGCGGAAGTGATCATCGTATGTGAACCTTGCCGTCTTAGTGACACTTTAGGTGATATTTATAATAATTTTCGTGTTGTGAAACAGACGTAAGAAACTAAGTGTTACCATGGCCAATAATAACGCGAGCAGTGTTTCGCCTCTGATAGCCGCGTCCGCGTCGCCAACCGAGCGGGTCGGTATCCGAATCGCGGAATTCACCCCAGACGACCCCGAGCTCTGGTTTTGTATCCTAGAGCGGAATTTTATCGCGGCCGGTATAAGCTCGGACGGCGCCAAAGCCAGCTACGTTACGGGCGCCCTAGGACCGCGGTACATCGCGGAAGTGCGCGACGTATTATTAAACCCCCCGGAGGCCGGCCTCTACGACACGCTAAAGACAGAATTGATCCGACGTCTGAGTGTGTCGCAAGAACAGAAGGCTCGGAGACTCCTGGAACACGAGGAGATAGGAGATCGTCGGCCATCTCAATTCCTCCGACACGTACGGGGCCTCGCAGGTACGTGCGTTTCGGAACCTCTCCTACGGACCCTTTGGCTGGGCCGCCTACCTGCGAACGTGCAGGCTATTTTAGCCACCCAGATGGACACGGCGCTCGACAAGGTGGCCGAATTGGCGGACGCCATCGTCAACACGATGCCCGGTCGCCCAGCGGTCGCTGAAACAATCCGCCCAAATGCAGCGCAGCCATGCCCGGCCGATATCGTTACCGACCGAATGATGCAGCTGCTCATCACGCTACAACAGCAAACTGAGGCGATGAAGGGGCAGATCGCGGAGCTACGCGTTTCCCGATGGGATCAGCCCTTCCAGGGGCAACAAACAAGGAGACGCAGTTCATCCCAGCGACGAACAAATTCGCGCAGCCGACCGCATTCGGCAAACGGGATGTGCTGGTATCACGCGACGCACGGTTATAACGCGCACCGGTGCATCCAGCCGCGCACGTTCTCCTCGTCAACGGGAAACGAACAGGGCAGTCGCTGATGACGGCTAGCGGTTCCAGCCCGACGTCTCGCCGTCTTTTCGTACGCGATCGCAAGACAAATACGCAATTCTTGGTGGACACGGGTGCCGACCTCTGCGTATTTCCAAGAAAATTAATCCGCGACCCGCGCTCGATGTCCGGATTCGAGCTCGCCACGGCCAATGGGACACCGATTGCAACGTACGGCACGACGACCCTAATTCTGAACCTGGGTCTCCGTCGGGATTTCACATGCAGGTTCGTCGTCGCGGATGTCTCCAAGCCGATTATCGGAGCGGATTTCCTCGCCCATTTCGGCCTACTCGTGGACATACGGAACCGGCTGCTGATCGACCAGACGACGACACTGTCTACGGGAGGCACACCGGTACGGGAGGAGACGCCATCTATAAAAACGGTCCAGGGCGAGTCCACGTACCACGCGCTGCTCCAGCGCTTCCCGGAGATCACCAGGCCAAGCGGGACGCCAGCCGCAATCAGCCATTACACGTCCCACTACATAAGGACCACACCGGGGCCATCCATCGCATGCAAACCGCGACGGCTTGCACCGGACCGGCTCCAAATTGCGAAACGGGAATTCGAGGCAATGGTGCATCTCGGCATCGCACGACCCTCCGAGAGTAGCTGGTCTTCGCCGCTACACCTAGTCCCGAAGAAAGGTAGCGATTCCTGGAGACCGTGTGGCGACTACCGCGCTCTTAACGCGCGGACGATCCCAGATCGCTACCCAATTAAACACATCGAGGATTTCGCACAAACGTTGCGCGGGACAAATATTTTTTCAACAATCGATCTGGTTCGGGCGTATAACCAGATCCCAGTAGCGACCGAGGATATCCCAAAGACGGCTATTACCACCCCTTTCGGCCTTTATGAGTTTCCGTTCATGACATTTGGCCTCCGTAATGCCGCTCAGACGTTCCAGCGGTTCATCGATGAAGTATTACGGGGGTTAAATTTTTGTTATGCATATATTGACGACATACTGGTAGCGTCCAGTTCGGAAGCCGAACACTCAAATCATTTGGAAATTTTATTCGACCGATTAAAAAAATATAATATTATCATCAATCCGGGTAAATCCGTCTTTGGGAAATCTGAAGTCAAATTCCTCGGGTATACGGTCTCGAAGGCAGGCTCGCGTCCAAGTTCGGAGAAAGTAGACACAATCATAAATTTTCCCGAACCCGTAACCGCAAAGCAATTACGCCGTTTCTTGGGGATGGTGAACTTTTATAGACGCTTCATACCCAAGGCGGCCCAAACACAGGCACCGTTAAACGAGCTCCTGGGCGGCAATATAAAAGGGAAGCAACCTGTCGCGTGGACACCTGCAGCACGTGAGGCCTTCAGCCGCTGCAAGGAAGACCTGGCGCAAGCCGCTTTAATAGCGCACCCCGAGCCGAACGCACCTCTAGCCCTTACCTGCGACGCCTCCAACTTTATGGTTGGCGCCGCTCTGCATCAGCGCATCGACAATGATTGGGAACCGCTCTCGTTTTTCTCTACAAAACTTTCGCCCGCCGATCATAAGTATTCCGCCTTCGACAGGGAATTATTAGCGATCTACCGACCCATTAAACACTTTCAACACCTCCTTGAGGGTAGACATTTTACCATTTACACCGACCATAAACCGCTTACGTTCGCCTTCATTAACAACTTCAAACAACATACGCCAAAACAGGCACGACAGCTCACCTTCATTAGCGAATTTACGACCGACATACAGCACATTTCGGGACGCAATAACGTGGTCGCAGATGCCTTATCGCGAATAGAAATCATAGAGAAAAAGTTAGATTTCGAGGCACTAGCAGCATCGCAGGCAACCGACCCAGAATTGCGAGCGTTGGTGCAGGGCGAATCGGGCCTTACATTGAAACTGATGTCCGTTTCCGGTTCAAACGTAAAAATTTATTGCGACGTCTCGACAAGCCACGTACGGCCTTTTCTCACAGCCCCTTTTAGACGGGCCGCGTTCGACGCACTGCACGGTCTCGCGCACCCAGGGATTAACGCGACGGTTAAATGCGTGACGCAACGTTACGTCTGGCCGTCGATCAAAACCGATTGCCGCGAATGGACCCGTTCATGCATACCATGCCAACGTAACAAAGTCAATAAACACGTTTCGGCGCCGCAAGGATGTTTCCCTTGCCCTTCAGGACGTTTCGAGCATATTCATCTCGACATAGTAACCTTGCCTATGTCCGAAGGGTACCGCTATTGCCTCACCTGCGTAGACCGTTTTACACGGTGGCCTGAAGCAATACCCTTGCGCGACCAAGAAGCCACTACGGTTGCAAGGGCCTTTTATGAAGGCTGGGCGTGCCGTTTCGGAACCCCTTTACGCGTAACCACAGACCAGGGTAGGCAATTTGAGTCATACCTGTTCAAGGAACTAAATTCCTTGCTAGGATCGACTCACCTACACACCACGGCGTACCATCCGGCATCGAATGGCATGGTCGAGCGATTCCACCGCCAATTTAAGGCAGCGATCCGATGCCATCAAAACAATCGATGGACAGAGGTGCTTCCAACCATCCAACTGGGCGTACGCTCAGCATGGAAGGAAGACGTAAAGGCAACATCCGCAGACCTACTCTACGGCGAGTCCCTACGGTTACCAGGCGAATTTCTATCACCTTCGACAGATAGTAGCGATACCGCCGTGTTCGTAAAAGAACTGCGAGGGCATTTCCGCAACCTCGGACCAACCGCGGGATCGCGACACGGCAATCCGCGAATCTTTGTATATAAACAATTAACTAACTGTAAGCATGTTTTTCTTCGTCGGGACTCTCCAAAAACAATATTACAGGCTCCGTACGACGGTCCATACGAAGTGTTAAATAGAACGGATAAGGTCATAACGATTAAGATAGGGGATAAGCATAGTGTAGTATCGATTAATAGAGTTAAGCCAGCGTATATCATAACGGAAGAGATTGCGACATCTCCGGATCAGGCCCAGGTAATACCTCTGAGTGCCTTGATGCCTCCAGCCACCGAGACAGTACCACTGCCTGCCCCGACGCACAGCGCGGCGCCTAATACTACGCGAAGCGGTAGGCGAGTATGATTCCCGGATAGGTATCAAGCGGGATACCCGTAACTTAAATATAAGTCGATCACTAGCGGGGGGGGGGGGGGGGGAGGTAGCGACCATAGGATATGTCCCTACAGTGCACAAAGGCGTGTGCGAGCCTGGCTACGGCCAGTTCACGCATCTGGCAGCCAGATTCGCACAGGCCAGGGTTTTTCCTACCCGCCACGCGAAAAACTTTCACCGATTTCACCAGTTTTGGCGCTCTTTTCTACGCGCGTTTTTTCGCCCGCGCTTTTTCGCCAGCGTGGCTTGCTCGCTGTCCTTGTCACAGGACCCCGGGCATATAACCCCATGAGACGAGCGCACAGGAGAGTCTGGCACGAAACCTCGAGCGGTGAAGTTCACGAGCGTGTATACCGGACATTAGGCATTCCCGTGTTATAAGAATAAATATCTATACTTCCGCAGTTAAAACTGAGTGTGTGGAGTTCAATCATTCGTATACCTACACCACATCACAAATGCAACAGAAGCTCTAAAAAGTATAAATATAATTTATTCAATGTGTTTCTATATTTTAATCGACATACGCACATTTATAAAGTGACTTATTTAGAATGAAATAATGAACTGACAATTACCGAAACATTTGTATTTTTTAAATATTTGAAATTTATTGGTCTACATAAATATCTATACCCTTGCGATCGAGTGTATGTTATGAAAAGGTGTTATGCATATCTTCATATTTAACTCCACATATTAAACCAATAATCATATTTTCGATATTATTCATTTTTATAAAAATATTACAGATATACAGAAATGATTAGTGTTTTAAGCACGATAAAGTTGTTAGTAAAACAGTTGGTAGAAATTGAGATCTATAGAATAACTGTTTTAGAAATCGAGATGATTCCAATTACACGATCTGAATATTTACGAAAGAAATGAAGCACATTCTATTCCTGAAGAATCGTAATTTTACACGGTTCCTTATTTTAGAAACGATTTATCAAAATATTTCCCAACAAAGTGAGGGAAATTTATAGAATTATCATTCACTCCATTACTTCGATTTATTCATGAAACGGCGAGATAAACTCACAACAGATAGATTTTCTTGTTCCAAAACTTTAGCGTCACGATATGAAACCAAATAGAGGTAGGTATGTAGGGTACACTACACAATTATTGATACTTTAAGACACGATTATAAATAAAAATCATATAAGAATAGAGTAATCAGAATTAATATTTTTATTTTTTTATTTTATATGTTCATACCATCGAGCAAAGTTTAGAAATATATTCAACAGCGAAAACTCATTCTGAAAATTCAAATTTTGATTTTTGTGAATATAACTAGGTGCCCATTATTGACATTGATTCCCCCAATTTTGTAACAGTGCTTACTAATTATTGACACTTGAAAACATTTTAAAACTCAGATAATGCAAAAACTTTATCATTGCATCAAACATAAATTTTAGACACACTTACCTTCGCAAGATTCAAACAAAATTATTTTTTGAAGAGTCTTTATATCATGTCACACAAACTGAGTAATTATTTAATGGTTTACATTACACTAAGAAAAGAAATATTGATGTTGTGACCTAGTAGCTAAAACAGAGGAACCGTTTCCCTAATATGAACATCTATGCAATAACATTAATTTAATAATCTTTGTTTTTAAATATCGATTTTTTAATTATTATAATTATTATATAAGTTTTTAATTATCGATGTTAATAATTAGAAGGGTGTGAGGATTGAGATGGTTTACCTTACTTATGTTCCACGCTGTGGACATAAAGTCGTATATACCTAGTGTTAGTGCCACCAGGATCGGTGTCTGAATATTTAAACCTCCATATCGTCGACATTACTGTTGCGGAATATCTACGGTATCATTTCGTGGATATAAAATTTATGTGTAAAACGTCGAAGGTACGGGTGGGAACCGAACTTCACGAAAGAAACAGGTCTATTAAAAATTCAATCGTTCCTTGCTGCATCTCTTCACACCAGCCGACTGAACTGTTTTCGTTTTAATGCATTATTTCAGCCTCAATGAAATGGGATCCTTCCTTACGATGATAATCTTAAGAGGATCGTTCTGCACTTTTAGCGCCCAATCCTTTACTCTTTAATATTACATGAAATTGAATCGCGCAATTTGAAAGTTTCTGTACCTTTAAAAAGTGTCAACTAGGTCGAAACAAAGTTGGCGGTGTGGTAGGTAAATCCTGCCGTGCTACTTACGAAACTACGAGAAGTTCGTGGTTGGTACGGTCATGAATGGACCAAGTTTACGTTTTATACATCGCTGTTCCAATTATTAATACACTCGCGGAAAATTAAGCAAACTTGAAAAATTATTAAGGAATTATCAAACATTTTAGGAATCATTAATTACTTTAAAACGCTAACTTAATATCACAATACAAATTTCATCATTTAAATAAAATAAAATGTATTTCTTTTCATGTGCAAGTGCTTTCACCAACATTGATGCTAATATTATTGTTATAGCTTGTGTATCGTATTAATAAATAATTTCGCAAATCAAATTTCATCTTTGAGCAGTGGTCGAATTTCTCGATTGAATTTATAGCAAATTTTGTCGAAGAAAATTGCCTGCATCAAAATATATACTTTACTCTAATAAATAATACAAACGTCTTTAGCAAATTAATTGCAATATATGAACGAACCAATTATGCTATAAGTAACAGATACAGGCATCTAAATATATATTTTTGCTATATTATAATAAAATGAGTAAAAATAGGAGATGAACAATCTGATCCAACTATCACGTTTTGTATAAAACTAATAGGTGTCGCAATATTTATCATTGGGATTATGCACAATGGTGTCAATAGTAAGGGAATATTTATGTGGTACAACTTACTACGTATGTTGCACTAAAGTTAGATTTTAGGTAAATTAATCATTGCAAAGGTTTTCCACAAAAAAACAATTTTTTACATGAATGTTGAAACAATTCTAAAAAAGTTTAGAATATGAACTTTATCTTCTGACAAAAATTTCTTTCCGAATTGACTTTCTATATTTGTTTGTTTTCGCTGCATTTATAAAACTAATAAAGCTTTTTCGTCAACTTCTAGGAAACTTGAGGCTTAATATTTTCAATAATTATTCAACCGGTAAATTATTAAGAAAAAGATTAGTTATATTAATTACACGAGATATATCAATTAATTGCAGCATCCAAAACTTTGAGTGTATTTTTATATAAATTTTTCATTAGATCATAGCAGTATAATTAGGTATTCAATGATTTTTAGTGTTCATAAGTATATAATTTGAAGGAAGTTTTTGTTTAGATAAAAAATGAAAAAAATACCATTGTGTACTTATTTTTTTTTTATAAAAACATCAATTTGCATTAGTATCTACTGTCTATTTGTTAAAATACACATCACATATCATTAATATTTTATTTTACACATATCATTAAGTTTTAATTTTGCTTTATACCACAATATCACCTACATATGTGTGATGCACTGATTTTATTGTGACACATTGGAAAACTATTTTCTACACATTTCACATGTGACAAATTGAAAATCTAGATTTTCTACACATTTCATATTAGTAATATATTGGGGAACTAAATTCATATTCACGTTTATTAAATTTTAATCGCATATAAATAAAGATCTGCAGTAGATTTTGTAAAGATTCGGAAAATAAAGTCTATTTGCAGAAGTCTTCTCCTGTAACGTGGCAACGAGTGTGGTAAATTCCGAAAAATGCCAAGCACCATAAATATCGTCAATAAATAGAAAGCACTCCATGTATACGTTTGTGAGATAGCCACTGAATGTAAAATGTTTCCGTCAAAAGTTTACGGTAATCGTAAATTGCTCGAAATTTGCCACTTAGTTTCTTTAGTTTCGTTATCGAATTGGTGTCACATGCAGAAAACATAGTGCAGCCTGGAAATTGCCGTTTTCCAGTAGTATTGTCCTCTATGTCGTCAGACCGTCTTTGACGCAGAAACAACGCTCATTCCTAATGTCGACGAGGACTTCCAATTTGCAGTAAATAAATTTGATTCATTAAAGCGATACTCTGGATTTGATAGCCTCAAAAGCTATCACGTTTGCCAAACATCTGCACATTGTGTTCAATGGCATTAATTAATGATTTAAGTCACTGACTGATTAATTTTGGTAAAGCTACCTATTTTTTGTGTTTAAATTTTTTGTTAATCCATAAAAATTTATGTATATCGAATTTTTTAATGCTGGCAGTAATTTATCGTGAGAAACGTTTTTCATAAGTGGTAAGAAAAAATTAAGAAGTTGTACTTTGGAGAAATAGAAGTATCGAAAAGGGCATAGCCGGATAAGGGGGTCAAAAGTGCCCTTGAACCAAATTAGACATATGATGCACCACTCGATAGGTTATCGAAAGAAAACCCTTCATACAAAGTTTCAACCCCCTATCTTGATCTAGGGGGTAGTAATGGCGAAAAAACGAAATATCAGTTTTTGGCATATTTCTCCCACTTAATGGCGAGTAAAAATTCTAAAAATATCTGACATATTACGTATGTTGTGCCACATGTTAGAGAATTTTTTCGTATTTTTTGATGTAAAGCTTAGGTACGAAAAATGAAAAACCCCCAAAAAATCAGAAAAATGCAGATTTCATAGTGAAGTTGGAAGAGCACCACTTTTATATTTTGACCGTAACAACATTATAACATAACTATTATCTTCAAAAAGTTTCATATTTTTGTCAAATCAGCAACATACTTGGAAAAATGAATAACCGATTGTGTCGACGTATTTCGTACGAAAAAGTAGCTTTTACTTTGAATATTTGTATCCTCTTTATTCAGTATGTATATTAAATGCTTCTAAACATTTCTGCCTTTGTCCAAATGGTGTACAATGGAAAGAAATTGAATTAATTCAATTAATTTATTTTTTACCGTGTCAGAGATTATGTGGAACAGGTAAAGAATTTCCAACACGTTCGGTGGCGGAGTGGTCTAGGGCGCAGTTTTAGTTGTGGAACGACCGGAACGTGGAACCAGAACCGTGGAGCGGTTCTCGTCCGATCAAGCGAAATAATTGAGAAAAACAGAAGAAATTGCAAACATTCACTGCGAAAAGCTAGTGCGAAGAACATAAAGTAAAATAAATATACAAGGACAGCGCGGCAAGCAGCGTCACAGGAAGCAGAAATACACGACAGACATAACCTCAAACCACAACAAAGCGCCTCCTTCGGGGGATGCAACACTGACATAAAAAAAGATGAATTTAACATAAACGACATAATTATTAAACCAACTAAACGACGCAGGACCAGCGGAACGATGGAAGACGCAAGTAAGAGGAAGAAGTCCAATCAACCAGCAGAGGCAACAGCAATTCCATGCAGCAACAGATTTGAGGCATTGTCAAGCGATGGGGAAAGTGATATGGACACAGAAAGCGAGGAAGTAAGTCAAACTACAAAATCCACTAACAAGAAACAAACAAATAACCCAAAAACCAAAAAACCAACGCCAATAGTAATACATGGAAATACGGAAAACCATACACGATTTACACATGTGTTAAAACAAAAACTAGAAAGTAAGTACTACATAAAATACCACAAAGATAAAATTGAAGTTTTCACGACAACACCAGAAGACTACAAAAAGCTGAAACAAGAATACCAAGAAAGAAAAGTAGAATTCCACACTTACACATTACATAATGAAAGAAGAAAAACGTTTGTCATAAGAGGATTACACTCAAAAATGGAAGAAATAGACCTAAAAGAGGACCTCTTAGCCCAAGGTTTATCAATAACAAATATACATGCCATGAAGGGCACAGCGACACACTTATATATGGTCTCACTGCCAACGACAGTAAAAATCTCATTTTTGAATCAAAAAATAAGGTACGTATGTCACACAAAAGTTACCTGGGAAGACTACAAAACCAAAAAAAGAGCTACGCAATGCCATAGATGACAGGAGTGGGGCCATACAACCTCTAACTGTTTTGCAGAACCAGCATGCTTAAAATGCGCGGAGAAACACCTCACACATGACTGCCCAAAACCCAGAGACCAACCAGCAAAGTGCGTAAACTGTGATGGCAATCATCCAGCAAATGCAACCATATGCGAGGCATACCAGAAGAGAATGGAATGGATAGCTAAAAAATCACAAAATGGAATACGCAGATCAAAAGAAACACTGAATATAAGAAAAGCACCTAACATAGAAAATGAAACCTCATCTCCAGTCATGAGCAGAAACCCAAAATCAGACACCTGGTGGGTAAACAAGACACAACACAAAGAAGATACATATGCCAGCAAGACAACCCAACCGAGGCGTAGGGAACACAACCACGATGGGAATGAGCTTAACGATATGTCAGCTCTAGTAAATGAGCTAACGGAAGTGAACAAAATGTGTAACATAACAGAAATGCTAGAGGCTGTAAAGGAACTCAAAGCACAACTAAACCAATGCAAGACAAAGGCCCAACAATTTGAAGTATTCGTGAACTTCTGCAACAAATTGGATGGATAGGAAAAAGAACATAAAAATTTGCACCTGGAATGCAAATGGCCTGAAAGGCCGAATTGGGGAAATCAAGGAGTTTATCAACAGACAGAAAATAGACATATTAATAATCAATGACACAAGATTCAAGGAAACATCAAAAGTTAAAATTAGAAACTATACGTGTATCAGAAAAGACAACACACAAAAGTCATCGGGAGGGGTTTTAATGATAGTCAGAAGCAATATACCACATAAACAGGTAACAATTAACAATAGCATATCAATCGAATGTGTAGCTATAAGACTTCCCTCTCAAATATACATAGTAGGAGTATATAACCATCCGTCCAACTATTTCAAAGCCAAGGAGATAGACATGCTTTTAAAATTAGGCAACAAAGTACTAACACTGGGAGACTTTAATGCACGACATCCAACCTGGAATAATAATAATCTAAATAGCAAAGGAAGAATAATATACAACTACGTCTCAAAAAACAACTGCAGCATCCTGTATCCTAATGAACACACGCATTACCCAACTAACGGACAACCAGCATCTACAATAGACATAGCACTCAACAAAAACATCAGAGGTATCTCAGAAATTAAGGTATTGTACGAACTAAGCTCAGACCACAACCCCGTGACAGTGGAACTGGGCTCGTACGATACGAACGCAACAGAAAAGATGGGATTGGACTACAAAAATACCAACTGGAAACCTTTCAGACACAAAATTAACCAAAAAGTAAGGATAAACGCTAAAATAGACACAAGAGAACAAATAGAAACGGAAGTGCAGTAACTCACAAGGGAGATACAGAATACCATAGCAGAAACTATACCGAAAAGATCAATCAAAGAAATGCAAGAAGAAATACCTGAACATATAAAGGAAATGATAAGAAACAGGAACAGAACAAGAAAACAATGGCAGAAACACAGACTAGACTTCATAAAAAGGATCATGATCAACCAAACTGCAAATATAAGGAAGTCCATCAACGAACATAGAAACAAGGTATGGGAGCGTAAATTGAAAACGCTGAACCCAAAAGACAAGTCCATATGGAACATGACCAAAGCACTTAAGACAGAATTCAAACCGATACCGACCCTAATAGAAAACAACATCGAAGCAATGACAGATAAAGAAAAAGCAGAGATGTTGGCGGACCAATTCGAAGAAGTACACAACATTGACCTGACAAACAACACCCCAGAACAAAACTTAATAATAAAAGAGGTCCAAAAAATTTTAACTAGCGAAACTGAGGACGACCCGTATAAGTACTACACGTCGCCAAAAGAAATCCGCAAAATCTGCGCAGGCTTACCATCAAAAAAAGCACCAGGAGTCGATGGAATACAAAACATCATTTTGAAAAACCTACCCCGGAAAGCAATAGTTCAGCTAATGTACATAATAAATGCAACAATTAAACAACAATGCTATCCACCAAACTGGAAAACCGGAATCGTAGTACCAATCCACAAACCTGGAAAGAAGGAAGATAAAGCAAGCAGCTATAGACCCATAAGCCTACTGCCTACCATGAGCAAAGTCCTAGAAAAAGTACTACTCAGCAGAATCAAAAAATTCGAAAAGAACCACAATATCACCATAAATGAGCAATTTGGATTTAGAGAAAACCACAGTACGGTACAACAAGTCGTAAGAATAGTAAACGACGTAACGACCAGTTTTAATAGGCAACTCGTAACTGTAATGCTACTACTCGACATAGAGAAGGCGTTTGACACAGTCTGGACAGCAGGACTTATATACAAATTAATCGAGCGGCAGTACCCACCCATAATCGTAAAACTTATAGCATCGTATATTAGTGGTAGGCACCTAAAAATACAAATTAATAACACCAGATCTAGCGAAAGATCGATTAGAGCAGGAGTTCCACAAGGCACCGTCCTAGGCCCACAACTATACAAGACATATCTCAACGACATACCTACCTTTCCAAAAACAAAGACAGCACTTTTTGCAGACGACACAGCAATTTATACGCACTCATTTAACGCCATAATAGCCGCTAAACAGATACAGACTCATATGACACTCCTAGAGCCATATTATCAGAAATGGAAAATTCATCTAAATACAAGCAAAACCGAAGTGATAGTACTCACAAAGAAGAAGAAGGAAAGAAACAACAGGATATTCCAACCCATAACGGTTTACGGACAAAAAATATCCCCAACGAAAACAGTGAAATACCTTGGAGTGCATCTGGACGCAGGACTAACTTACATGCACCACATTATGGACAGGGTGAGGAAGGCACACGCAGTGCTGAGAAAACTATACCCACTAATGGTATACAACTCGGCCATGTCAATCAACAACAAAAAACTGTTGTACAAGATGATCATAAGACCGATAATAACGTACGCTGCACCGGTGTGGTGCGGAGCAGCCGCAACTAACATCAACATATTACAAGTAATACAAAATAAATTCCTAAGACTGATACTCAGCGCTCGTAGACATACGAGAATAACAGACCTACACGGAAGAGCAGAAATGCAATATATCGGGGAGTATTGCAATGAATTAGCAGTGAACTTTTATAAAAACCAATTGCACAGCAATCCATTGACCAAAAATTTAACGGCGATCAGGGAATATAATGTACCTTTTAACTTTAAGCACAATTTGCCTTATCAAAAGTTATCTATTTTCTATGAAGTGAATTGATGCATATGTGATAAAAGGTGTGATACGTTTAGTATAAGCAATCTAGACAAATAAGCAATAAAAATTGATAACAACGGAACAGTAGTACACAATACATAGCTCAATTACGTGTAATATAACATATAGTTCGGTTAGATAGCCCATACAAACAGGTACACATAAAGGTGTAAAATTGAAAATGGACAGGGTTTTTTCGTCACAATTTTCCCTTGTAAACGAACAAGCAACACAACACTGCACACGAATCCAACTATTGCACTAGAAATAAGAGATATATATTTTTCGACAGATTAATTATACTAGTAAGTTAAACATTAATTGTAGGAACTACACATAAGCACAATTGTTGGACAATAAAATTTATGTATATAAATGTATATATATATGATACAATAAGGAGACTTTTACAAAAAAAAAAAAAGTTGTGGAACCGCTGCGTACTTTTTTGGTGTCAGTTCGAATCTCGCCTAGGATAATTTTCTTTTTATTACATTAACGATTTCTTTTTATCCTAACTGTATAATATATATAAATAGTATGTATCGTAAAATATTTTACAAACATCTCAACAATATTTTAACTCCAAATATACATATTAATAATTAAGTAACAATTGTGAGGCACTTTCAATTGGTACATTTATCAATTTTGTATTAAAGATACTTATCTTTACTAAATGTGTGTGATTTGCAGCAAAGACGATACATCCTAAGCACTTCTTCTTTTCACCATTTCTGTTTCCGCATGTTCTGTTGGTTAATAAATTGCTTATCCTTTTCTGCTTGTATATAATCGGTTTTGTATTAAAGATAATTATCTCTATTTTTTCGCAGTTTGGAACAAGAACCGCATGTAGTATCTTCAGTCTTCGTCATTATCGTCATTAATCACTGGTATTATATTTCCTTTGTTAAATATTTTACATAATATTTCGGCAGGTCTGACAATTGTGGATAGGTACCGTGCGTGCGATAAGTAATAAATTATTGTTGCTACGTGTAAGCAGCATCCTATGGTACGATTACTATTTGAACATTCACAACAGTAGCGTTCTATTGCCGAAAATCCAATTGAATTTAATTTATAATGAATAAAGCACCGGTAAGATTTGCTATTAATGTAGCGCGATCTGACTTCGTATCGAACAACATTGTTTGTATCCTTCAAACAAAGGACATTGTTGTCTTCGTCCATTATTTCTTAAATGGTTCCAATTATCTGCGACATAAACATCACCTTCATAACATTATTAATAATATACGATGGCAAATACTTATATTCATTCGACGCATTGCCTGTTAGTAGGTCTTGTGTATTGAAAAGGTGATAGGAAATGCAAAAAATAAATCTTTGAATGAGGGCGAATTTCTTTCCCTTCACTTATCGTTATTACAGAGATTTTTAAAGCTTACCTAAGTTTAACTCAGAGAACACGAGGTTAGATAAACAATGGAATTAAAAGTGGCTCGCAATTATTATTTAATTATTTATATGTATATTTGGAGTTAAAATATTGTTGAGATGTTTGTAAAATGTTTTACGATACATACTATTTATATATATTATACAGTTAGGAAAAAAGAAATCATTAATGTAATAAAAAAAAAATTATCCTAGGCGAGATTCGGACGGACACCAAAAAAGTACGCAGCGGTTCCACAACTTTTTTTTTTTTTGTAAAAGTCTCTTTATTGTATCATATATATACATTTATATACATAAATTTTATTGTCCAACAATTGTGCTTATGTATAGTTCCTACAATTAATGTTTAACCTACTAGTATAATTAATCTGTCGAAAAATATATATCTCTTATTTCTAGTGCAATAGTTGGATTCGTGTGCAGTGTTGTGTTGCTTGTTCGTTTACAAGGGAAAATTGTGACGAAAAAACCCTGTCCATTTTCAATTTTACACCTTTATGTGTACCTGTTTGTATGGGCTATCTAACCGAACTATATGTTATATTACACGTAATTGAGCTATGTATTGTGTACTACTGTTCCGTTGTTATCAATTTTTATTGCTTATTTGTCTAGATTGCTTATACTAAACGTATCACACCTTTTATCACATATGCATCAATTCACTTCATAGAAAATAGATAACTTTTGATAAGGCAAATTGTGCTTAAAGTTAAAAGGTACATTATATTCCCTGATCGCCGTTAAATTTTTGGTCAATGGATTGCTGTGCAATTGGTTTTTATAAAAGTTCACTGCTAATTCATTGCAATACTCCCCGATATATTGCATTTCTGCTCTTCCGTGTAGGTCTGTTATTCTCGCATGTCTACGAGCGCTCAGTATCAGTCTTAGGAATTTATTTTGTAATACTTGTAATATGTTGATGTTAGTTGCGGCTGCTCCGCACCACACCGGTGCAGCGTACGTTATTATCGGTCTTATGATCATCTTGTACAACAGTTTTTTGTTGTTGATTGACATGGCCGAGTTGTATACCATTAGTGGGTATAGTTTTCTCAGCACTGCGTGTGCCTTCCTCACCCTGTCCATAATGTGGTGCCTGTAAGTTAGTCCTGCGTCCAGATGCACTCCAAGGTATTTCACTGTTTTCGTTGGGGATATTTTTTGTCCGTAAACCGTTATGGGTTGGAATATCCTGTTGTTTCTTTCCTTCTTCTTCTTTGTGAGTACTATCACTTCGGCTTTGCTTGTATTTAGATGAATTTTCCATTTCTGATAATATGGCTCTAGGAGTGTCATATGAGTCTGTATCTGTTTAGCGGCTATTATGGCGTTAAATGAGTGCGTATAAATTGCTGTGTCGTCTGCAAAAAGTGCTGTCTTTGTTTTTGGAAAGGTAGGTATGTCGTTGAGATATGTCTTGTATAGTTGTGGGCCTAGGACGGTGCCTTGTGGAACTCCTGCTCTAATCGATCTTTCGCTGGATCTGGTGTTATTAATTTGTACTTTTAGGTGCCTACCACTAATATACGATGCTATAAGTTTTACGATTATGGGTGGGTACTGCCGCTCGATTAATTTGTATATAAGTCCTGCTGTCCAGACTCTGTCAAACGCCTTCTCTATGTCGAGTAGTAGCATTACAGTTACGAGTTGCCTTTTAAAACTGGTCGTTACGTCGTTTACTATTCTTACGACTTGTTGTACCGTACTGTGGTTTTCTCTAAATCCAAATTGTTCATTTATGGTGATATTGTGGTTCTTTTCGAATTTTTTGATTCTGTTGAGTAGTACTTTTTCTAGGACTTTGCTCATGGTAGGCAGTAGGCTTATGGGTCTATAGCTGCTTGCTTTAACTTCCTTCTTTCCTGGTTTGTGGATAGGTACTACGATTCCGGTTTTCCAGTTTGGTGGATAGTATTGTTGTTTAATTGTTGCATTTATTATGTACATTAGCTGAACTATTGCTTTCTGGGGTAGGTTTTTCAAAATGCTGTTTTGTATTCCATCGACTACTGGTCCTTTTTTTTATGGTAAACCTGCGCAGATTTTGCGGATTTCTTTTGGCGACGTGTAGTACTTATACGGGTCGTCCTCAGTTTCGCTAGTTAAAATTTTTGGACCTCTTCTATTATTAAGTTTTGTTCTGGGGTGTTGTTTGTCAGGTCCATGTTGTGTACTTCTTCGAATTGGTCCGCCAACATCTTTGCTTTTTCTTTATCTGTCATTGCTTCGATGTTGTTTTCTATTAGGGTCGGTATCGGTTTGAATTCTGTCTTAAGTGCTTTGGTCATGTTCCATATGGACTTGTCTTTTGGGTTCAGCGTTTTCAATTTACGCTCCCATACCTTGTTTCTATGTTCGTTGATGGACTTCCTTATATTTGCAGTTTGGTTGATCATGATCCTTTTTATGAAGTCTAGTCTGTGTTTCTGCCATTGTTTTCTTGTTCTGTTCCTGTTTCTTATCATTTCCTTTATATGTTCAGGTATTTCTTCTTGCATTTCTTTGATTGATCTTTTCGGTATAGTTTCTGCTATGGTATTCTGTATCTCCCTTGTGAGTTACTGCACTTCCGTTTCTATTTGTTCTCTTGTGTCTATTTTAGCGTTTATCCTTACTTTTTGGTTAATTTTGTGTCTGAAAGGTTTCCAGTTGGTATTTTTGTAGTCCAATCCCATCTTTTCTGTTGCGTTCGTATCGTACGAGCCCAGTTCCACTGTCACGGGGTTGTGGTCTGAGCTTAGTTCGTACAATACCTTAATTTCTGAGATACCTCTGATGTTTTTGTTGAGTGCTATGTCTATTGTAGATGCTGGTTGTCCGTTAGTTGGGTAATGCGTGTGTTCATTAGGATACAGGATGCTGCAGTTGTTTTTTGAGACGTAGTTGTATATTATTCTTCCTTTGCTATTTAGATTATTATTATTCCAGGTTGGATGTCGTGCATTAAAGTCTCCCAGTGTTAGTACTTTGTTGCCTAATTTTAAAAGCATGTCTATCTCCTTGGCTTTGAAATAGTTGGACGGATGGTTATATACTCCTACTATGTATATTTGAGAGGGAAGTCTTATAGCTACACATTCGATTGATATGCTATTGTTAATTGTTACCTGTTTATGTGGTATATTGCTTCTGACTATCATTAAAACCCCTCCCGATGACTTTTGTGTGTTGTCTTTTCTGATACACGTATAGTTTCTAATTTTAACTTTTGATGTTTCCTTGAATCTTGTGTCATTGATTATTAATATGTCTATTTTCTGTCTGTTGATAAACTCCTTGATTTCCCCAATTCGGCCTTTCAGGCCATTTGCATTCCAGGTGCAAATTTTTATGTTCTTTTTCCTATCCATCCAATTTGTTGCAGAAGTTCACGAATACTTCAAATTGTTGGGCCTTTGTCTTGCATTGGTTTAGTTGTGCTTTGAGTTCCTTTACAGCCTCTAGCATTTCTGTTATGTTACACATTTTGTTCACTTCCGTTAGCTCATTTACTAGAGCTGACATATCGTTAAGCTCATTCCCATCGTGGTTGTGTTCCCTACGCCTCGGTTGGGTTGTCTTGCTGGCATATGTATCTTCTTTGTGTTGTGTCTTGTTTACCCACCAGGTGTCTGATTTTGAGTTTCTGCTCATGACTGGAAATGTGGTTTCATTTTCTATGTTAGGTGCTTTTATTATATTCAGTTTTTCTTTTGATCTGCGTATTCCATTTTGTGATTTTTCAGCTATCCATTCCATTCTCTTCTGGTATGCCTCGCATATGGTTGCATTTGCTGGATGATTGCCATCACAGTTTACGCACTTTGCTGGTTGGTCTCTGGGTTTTGGGCAGTCATGTGTGAGGTGTTTCTCCGCGCATTTTAAGCATGCTGGTTCTGCAAAACAGTTAGAGGTTGCATGGCCCCATTCCTGGCATCTATGGCATTGCGTAGCTCTTTTTTTGGTTTTGTGGTCTTCCCAGGTAACTTTTGTGTGACATACGTACCTTACTTTTTTATTCAAAAATGAGATTTTTACTGTCGTTGGCAGTGAGACCATATATAAGTGTGTCGCTGTGCCCTTCATGGCATGTATATTTGTTATTGATAAACCTTGGGCTAAGAGTCCTCTTTTAGGTCTTTTTCTTCCATTTTTGGATGTAATCCTCTTACGACAAACGTTTTTCTTCTTTCATTATGTAATGTGTAAGTGTGGAATTCTACTTTTCTTTCTTGGTATTCTTGTTTCAGCTTTTTGTAGTCTTCTGGTGTTGTCGTGAAGACTTCAATTTTATCTTTGTGGTATTTTATGTAGTACTTACTTTCTAGTTTTTGTTTTAACATATGTGTAAATCGTGTATGGTTTTTCGTATTTCCATGTATTACTATTGACGTTGGTTTTTTGGTTTTTGGGTTATTTGTTTGTTTCTTGTTAGTGGATTTTGTAGTTTGACTTACTTCCTCGCTTTCTGTGTCCATATCACTTTCCCCATCGCTTGACAATGCCTGAAATCTGTTGCTGCATGGAATTGCTGTTGCCTCTGCTGATTGATTGGACTTCTTCCTCTTACTTGCGTCTTCCATCGTTCCGCTAGTCCTGCGTCGTTTAGTTGGTTTAATAATTATGTCGTTTATGTTAAATTCATCTTTTTTTATGTCAGTGTTGCAACCCCCGAAGGAGGCGCTTTGTTGTGGTTTGAGGTTATGTCTGTCGTGTATTTCTACTTCCTGTGACGCTGCTTGCCGCGCTGTCCTTGTATGTTTATTTTACTTTATGTTGTTCGCACTAGCTTTTCGCACTGGATGATTGCAATTTCTTCTGTTTTTCTCAATTATTTCGCTTGATCGGACGAGAGCGATCGGACGAGCACCGCTCCACACCGTTCCACCGTTCCACCGTTGGTTCCACAACTAAAACTGCGCCCTAGACCACTCCGCCACCGAACTTGTTGGAAATTCTTTACCTGTTCCACATGATCTCGGACACGGTAAAAAATCAATTAATCGAATTAATTCAATTTTTTTCCATTGTACACCATTTGGACAAAGGCAGAAATGTTTAGAAGCATTTAATATACATACTGAATAAAGAGGATACAAATATTCAAAGTAAAAGCTACTTTTTCGTACAAAATACGTCGACACAATCGGTTTTTCATTTTTTCAAGTATGTTGCTGATTTCAAAAAAATATGAAACTTTTTGAGGATAATAGTTATGTTGTAATGTTGTTACGGTCAAAATATAAAAGTGGTGCTCTTCCAACTTCACTATGAAATCTGCATTTTTCTGATTTTTTGGGGGTTTTTCATTTTTCGTACCTAAGCTATGCATGGAAAAAATACGAAAAAATTCTCAAACATGTGGCACAATATACGCAATATGTCAGATTTCTTTTAGAATTTTTACTCGCCATTAAGTGGGAGAAATATGCCAAAAACTGATATTTCGTTTTTTCGCCATTACTACCCCCTAGATCGAGATAGGGGGTTGAAACTTTGTACGAATGGTTTTCTTTCGATAACCTATCGAATGGTGCATCATATGTCTAATTTGGTTCAAGGGCACTTTTGACCCCCTTATCCGGCTATGCCCTTCACTGTACGCTATTTTATTTTCCAAAGATACAATTTCGGCAACAGAGGCAACATTAAAGGAAAGTATGGGAGACGGAAACAGTAGGGCAAAGACACATTAAAATACCAAGTATAATTTAATTTAAAGTTTTTCCATTTCATAGTCGGACAAAAGCTCTAAAGGCACATGAGGGACTTTCACAAGTCTAGGACGATCAATTCACTTCATCATCTATATAGTTTCATAATTACTTATACTACACTGATATTCGAGTTTCTCGATAACTATAGAGGATGTGAATTGAAAACAGAAGGGAAAAATGTGACGGATAGTTAGAGGGGCAATAAAATAGGGGAACTATATGAACACAGAAAATCATGTTAGCTGAGCAGGAATCGCACCAAAGAAGAATCAGAAACATATAATTGATTAGAATTTACTAAATCATCTTTTCTTCCCAATAAATTCAAACGCATTGTAGAGAGGAAATTAAAACCCAAATTAAATTCGTCTGTGAGCAAAATTTTCGCATTAGATTTAGTCGAACAGTCGATGACATTCGCCAATTTTTAATCTTTTCATATAATATATAAAATAATAAAAACTATTTTGATCATGCTAACACATTAAGTGACACTAATGGACGATCACCATGGTGTCGGTTCTTTCACTTAACCGTTTTAAGTTTTACAGTACACATTGAATATGGCAGTTTTAGTAAAATATATCTGCCATTAAAGTATATAATATCACTGATACCTGCCTACCTACATGTAAGAAACCACATTCGTATATATCAACCTGATTATTGCAAAATAGTGTTATTGGCAAAGTGTGAAATCTTTTGATAAGTAGTCATTATTGTGCATGTAATGGAGGCTCGCTTACTTGAAACGGTGCGCACTTTTCCTTCAGTAACTTATTGACATGCTACTTTTCAAAGCTCCATTTTTAGACAGGGCGTATTTTGTAACTTAAACTTAAAAAACTATAGCCATACTTTTTCTAAATTTTTAACCCCTCGACCTTTCAGGTGAAATTTGGAAAATAAAAATTGGTTTATAATTTTTAATATTACGGAATTAATTTTTCAATGTGAGCAAAATGTATTTGTGTTAGCGAGCGTCGCTAACACGGTTTATGTCACGGACGTGCGTGAAGGGCTATTTTAGAGATTTGGGATTTTTCGGTTCTTTTCACATGTGTTCTTAGAGTTCAATATACTTCCTGGCGAGAGAAGCTGATTTATGAGTAAAAAACTACGAGAGTTTAGAAAGTCGCTTCTCTCGTCCCTCAATAGCCGTGACCGTGCCATAAGCACGGAAATTCCGAAGGGTAGCCGGAAACGTGATTGTAACGGTCAAGATACCGAAGGTCCGCCACCCGGAAGAATTTCCCCGACTGTCAAACGTCTTGGCCCCCACCCGAGCACCGCGACACCCCTCTCCAAGTGAGCGCGCTAAGGGCGCAAAGAGGAGTGTCCGCGTTTTTAGTTAGGTCCGCTGATTGGTGACTGCCAAAAATGAGAAGGAACCAATCAGCGGACAATTCAGGAATTAGGAAAGTTGGCGGTCCACAGCGAAGATCGCCAACGGTCAGTAACAGTCAGAGAGGAGAGTAGCGAGTCACGAGCACAGTCATAGAGAACATACAGAACATACAGAACTATCTAGCAGAGTCATACACTAAGGGAAGTCACTACAGATCACACGGAGATACACACACACACACTTCAACCTACACTATCAGAGACAATAAAATAGATTGTTTTTATTAAATCAACCACGTGTCACCACTCATTATAAGTATCACGGTCCCAAGCCGTTCCATCTTGGGTGGTCCTTCGAGCAGAAGTCACAGGCGGCACTTCGTGCAAATACCACGGGAGTTACGCCCCGTAACAATTTGAATACGTTAAATTGTCTAAATTAAAAGTAACAAGAAACGTTCCGATGTGACAAATAGCTTTTGAAATAAAAGTTCTGACATGCACTCCGCTTTCTTAAAAATGGGCAAAAATTGCTCAATTCAAAGCTTCGTATTGCTTAAACAAATTCGAAAACAAGATAATGGTGACCCCCCCCCCCCCGCCCCCTGTTTCACGTGGACTACAACATATTTCAGTTTGGCTAAAATTGCTGACATCGTTATCAAAAAGTGACTGATTCGCCGTGGAATGACCCCATCTTATTTAATTGAAAGTAATTTTTAGACAACTATATGTCAGTTTATTTAAATAAGCAAGTAATTTTCATATGAAGTATTCTATTGAATGACTGTCATTTTATTGGAATAAATATTTTCAGCAATTATTACACAAATAATTTCTGACTTTATTCTCTGTCACAAATTTGCTTCATATCATACATTATAAAATAAAGTGACATGAAATACTTTCACCGAAAATATAAATACTAGATTATTAGGGTCGTTTTAGAAGAAACGCATTATATTTTCTATTTTACTTCTAAATTCTTTAATGAAATATCAACTAACAATATCTGTAAGTATGAACTTAAACATATTTAATAGAATATAATTTTCTTTTTAAAAATGTTCTAAATAATGCGTCTTTCCTTAAAGCCTAGGGTTAGATGCACCTCAAGGTAGAAACAAATTTATTTCTTTATTCGCGCTTTTTTTCTACTAATTTTTCTTTCTCTTTCACATATGTTGTATAAAATCATTTATTATAAATCTTTTCAACAAAGTTTCTTTTGATATAAAACCCATGTTGGATATGGCATACAAACCAAACTCTTTCCTTGCTTCGCAGTCCTTCAAATTGAGGAATAAGTGCACCTGTACACAACCAAAAGCAATAATAAAAATACCTTATGAAAATGCAATGAAAAACTATAAAGAGAAAATTGTGATGGTGACGAAAAAGCTGCAGATTTATATTACAAAACTTAGATTTTAAAATTGCGTTAAAACATAATTTTATTTAGCATATTAAGAAATAGACAATATCTTCTTTTTATACTACCACTGCTACATTAGCGAAAATGTAAATATGTGTAGCGAAATGCTATAAAAACTTCGATTTGAGTATATTTCTGATAAAAAACCGGCAAGCACTTTTTGCGGTATCCAATACATTATTAAACTAGCTTTTAAAGTGTAATATTTTCACCAAGTCTATGGAACATGGAATATTAAAACGAAAGTATCAGCAGTACATTATTAAATACTGAAATAAAGAAAGAAAAATATACAAGTATCTAAAGACAAGAGTAAGTACAATTCGCATCGGTTGAGCGACATGAAAGTACCTAGATTTAAGTCATTTAATAAATAGGATCACGAGAGAGAGAGAGGGGGGGGGGGGGAGAGAAAGAGAGGCAGAGAGTTAGGAAAACTTGAAAAAGAAACATTCTTATGACGCTACGACATTAAAGACATAATTTCCGCTTGTTCTGAGAAAAAATTCTAGAAATCAAAGCAAAAATAGCAAACAACTTCTTTAAAGTAGGTTTCTCTGGCATCGAAACTGCATTAATCCTTAATTACTACTCCTATTGAAACTTACGTCTGTAAGATCGCTAATAATTATTCGTTTATCTCCATTTTCCAGGTTCGATTACAGTAATTGAACGCTATACTATAATTGAAAAGTATCCAAAGTGGCAACCTTATAAATCATGCAAAAATTAAAGTAGGGATGAATAAGTAATTATTACCAGCGAACTCATAGACCGACAGTAGTAGTTACGGGTTAAGAGCCGAGACCGTACTTTCGATCTGTCGAATCAGGTTCGCGAGCAAAGAAGGTTTTGTTTGAGTGTTTGATGTCGCATGCAAAGAGCAATACGCTTCGAATCGTCCGGCACTGAATCGAGCAATCGCTCGCACGGAACCATATTCTGAACGACTGGACCGGCCAGAGATGGCCGGCGGAAATAAAATGGCCAGCTTCATTCGATAAAAGGAAAGTCCTGTTTGAATGAGTGAATAACGAGTGCTCGTCTCCAGTGAAACAAATTTCGGTACAGCTGGAGATATTTGAGTGAGAACGAATTCCTTTTTAAGTTAAAACGTATTGTGGTTGATTTTTTTGTTCGGGAATCTACAATCAAACCAAAACAAAAGATTTCTTGAGAAGGTCTGTCCTTCTTAACAATGTTATACTCGAATGACATGTAGTTAAATATTTGAATGAGATAGATTGATTGAAAAACGTTTTCTTTCTCAGAAACGAATTATCAACGATTTTGAAAACGCAGCTCACCTGTACCATTCTATTTTTTATCAATTTTATCACACCTTTTTCTAGAAATTCAGCCAAACTTTTTACTAACAACTTGTTAACGTACAAATACATTGGTCAACAGTGAATTTCTGAATTATATTGATAGTATCTTTTTCTGTACAATAACAAGTTAAAACATTACATATGTATATCTAAATTAAATGTCATTCAAAAATAAGGTATTATTGTTTGAATTATAATACATACGTATACAACATGAAATGTCTATAAAATTGAGTCTATTTCGCAGATTTCTTTTTGGTTGCGTGTAACGAAATGAATGAATATGAACGATAAATAGTATGTTTCATTATATCAGTGTCTGTGTTACGTAAGAGATAGTTTACCAGACTGCAATCCACCTAACTTGTAAAGCTTTGTTCACGATAATATGTGGTAAATGGAATATAGCAGATGGATGCTTAGTCGTCTAACAGTGTTACCGAATTCTTGGAGCGGCACCGTAGGTGTTGTTCCAGCCACAACAAAGTCCCTTATGAACGTTTGATCGTAGCCCTAAATATTGTACGACAGGGAGTTGTTTGGTGTTCAAGAGACATCTCAATGAATCTTGATAACTATGATGGTAATCAACCCTCAAACTGTATGTCCTAACAGAGCAATACTAAACTATAAAAATGGCTATAAACACGAACATTTCATGGCATTTATAAAATGCGATCTACATTTTGCTGTATTTCCGAAATTTTATAGTAAATCATTAGGTAATGATTTAATGGTTTAAAGATTTCGTTAACTTAAAAATTCCATCTTTTTTCAAAGATGAAATTTGTTCATTGTTTGATAAGTGATAAGAAGTTGTCGATAATAACGGGGATTATTTCCAATATTAAAATTATGTTTGATATTTTAAAAATGAACACTGAATTTGTAAAAAAGCATACTGAATTAATTTATATATACGTCTAACGCTTCCGTCATTTGTGTCTTCTATCTACAAAAAATTTAAACGGCAAAAAAATATAAAACTAAAAGAAATAAATTTAAATCTGCGTGAAAAACAAAGCTGAAATTCTTAATATCTTTACATTTAATATTAAAAAACGAAATTTAATTTTTTAAACTTTATCGTAAATTTTTTTCCTTTAAGCCAATAATATCTTTTTCGTATCATTAGCATCTAGTTGGCAAGTAACTGATGATGTCTACGCAATTTAAGCATTTTAATTCGAATAAACTAACAACAAACATTCTCTGTCACTATAACGCACTGGCGAAAAAAAAGACAATGGAAAGAACACAGAAGAAGGAACAATTTCCCTAATGTTTCGTCTCTTTTTCACACAGTAACGAACAAGTATTCAGAAAAGAAACAGGGAGAAAGAAAGAACGACGAAGATATCGTTAAATAAAAATTATAGTCCGTAAGAGATTTTTTGACGATATGTTGTACTTCCAACTGTACTGCTCCTATTATTTCCGTCTTCTCAAGAAAAACTGTTCATGTTCAGTAAACTTGTCCTTTTCGCCCATATGATTCAACTGAAAACCACACTATTTTTGTTACTTCTCATTCTCCTCTTTTGTTCTTTTTCTCATTTTTGTAAAATGATTTATTTCGCACTTGTTGAATAATTGGCAGACGAAACGGTTAAAACTTGTGAACCTAACAAATGCATCGTTAGATACATGTATAGACCAGTGTTCATAAATTTGGTACCGTTGTACCGTTTCACTTTATCTAGCTTTCCTTAGTATTTCGAGGCAGATAATACAAAAAGTCTGCCTTTTCTTCAGTACTATTTGTAAGAAGCCGTGTATACTATTATAGTTCTAATCTTTTTATGAAAATACCGGTACCAAGTTATCGCAAATCGTATAAGTCTAGTAAAACGAGGTAGAAGATTTGGAAGGATACAAAGTAAATGTGAATAAAATTCTTAAATTAAGACAAAGAGACAGTGTTTGATTTTGGAGTTTATTAGAAGGTTATAAAAGTTTACCAAGGATGTGTTATTAATAAATAATCAAAAATATTTAAAGATTGCAAGACATGTGGCTATAATAGTCACGTAAACAACCCACAGAGACGTCTGGGACTAAAATGTAAACAGATGAACAGATAAGAGAACACATATATAAAAGCCCATGGAAGAAGCGCGGAACCCTTATTAATCGATTCGTCTCAGACTAGTGTATATCAGGATTGTGAAGCTTGTAATAAGTCGTTATTGTATAGAGTATTTAGAGTTGTAGCAGAGTTTAGGTGTCAAATAAATTGTTATTTTCTTAAACGCTTTTATCGAGCCTCCACCATGTTCCGTTGCGCGAATACGGAACGATTAACCGGAGATCGTAAATTTCAGTAATACCCTTCGTCATTTTGCAACCCGGCGAAGCTGCTGGGCCTAACGGTAAACGTTCGGACTGTGGCTAGAAGCCTGGAAAACACATGCCCCACGGACAACGCGGTAACCACCCCCTTGGAGAGACCCTCGAAGCGAAAGTGGGTGACATCACGCGAAGCCGTAAAGAACCAAGAAGCGCGGGCTCTTGCAGCTCAAGTATTATCACTCATGTGAATGTGGCGCAAAAAACGCCTCTGCCCAAGAGGACCGCCAATTTGAGCTGTTCGTTTTCCAGCATTCTCCGATTCGCTGATTAGTGCGTCGCACAAGCGACCAATCAGAACCAAGAATGCGACACAGCGGTCAATCTTGGCGAATCGGAAAATTCGGCGTCTTCACTTCCGTGTGTACTCAGTTGATCTAATAATCAACACGAAAAGTTCATCATTCGGAACCAGAAGTCGGAATCTAACAGTCAAATCGAAAAGTTCATCGTTCGGAACCACAAGTCGGCATATATCATTCGTATCGAAAGGTTCATCTGTCAACCACAAGTCGGCGTACATCATTCAAGACGAACGGTTCCATTGGTCGAACCAAGCAACTGGCATCCAATACTCGAAACGTACAATCACTAAGTTTTTCACATTCCATCGGTCGGTGAGCCAAACACAACAAATAACGCCAATCGAGAAACGGTCGTCTCGAATATTTCGAATCCGCGACGGAAACAGATGGCCAATGTTAATTCGGCAGCCAACGATCGAACACACCAGCTACAAACACCATAGAAGTGCATGGACATAAAGGTTACTTGACTACCATAGGATTACTATAGATGTCAGGTTTCAGACGTTAAAGGCCACATAAAGGTCATAAGGGATCATAAAAGTTATAAGATAATAATAGTTACGTTATTTGACTTCAACGTCATCTGAAGGTCACAGGGTCATGCGAGTGTTACCCGTAGACTTCGCGAGCATTAGAGATAGTAGCGTTAAGAAATTTTAGAAAGAAGACATAAAAAATCACGATAATTTTCTAAATGGTCAAACTACCAACTCAGTGAAAACGTAGATTGGGACGTTTGGTTGGTTATCAGTAGGTTTTCATATGTTATAGTACCGTATTTGCATAAATAAATCTAGTCCACGCAGTTTTTGAGTGACACAACAGTTGACGGAATATTTTCATTTATTATATTTCTTATTTCATTAAAATTCAATTGCTAAATATAAAATTTCGTCCCGAGAACCAAAAATTATTGAGATACTTTTACATAATCTGGTAGATTTTAATGCGCAGATTTTAAAAGTTACAATTTTGATGTTACGAATACACGGGATCAAAAATTTAATTATTTAAAATTACGATTCTTACTAGTTACCTATTCCAACCGTTATAACGGTTTCTATATTTTATTTTTATTTTTCTGACAATTCGTCTGAACATTCATCTGATACTGTCGGCGACATTAATTATTGTTGGTGACTGTACACACCGATTACGTGCATATTTAAAAAAAAATTTGAAATTACAGCTCGTGTAAAAGGGCAATCTTTAAATACAAATAAATAAAAATGTAAAAAATGGAAATTAGGCATATGCTTCTCATGCGAATTGAGATATTATTAATTGTAAAATATACAATCTAAATGCATCACCGGAAGGATGCGTTATAGTTTCAATTGCCACAATTACCATGTGGTTGTAAAAATCAGTGATTGTTGAACATTGTTTAAAAATAACTAGTAAAAATCGTAACTTTACCTAATTGTAAATATAACTTTTGATCCTGTGCATTCCTAACGTTAAAATTGTGGATTTCATGAAATTTCCGTATTAAAATCCATCAAATTAAAAAAGTACATAAAAATTTAGTGGTCTTCAGTGTCATTCAAAATAATCGTATAACAATATTACATTTGGTCAATCTCATGAATCATTTTACGGTTTTAAAATGATCTGTCAATAGAAAAATGAGTAGCGTTCCTTACGTGACAGCATTGTAAACAAATTCATTTGTAATGTTAATAAGGATTTATATGAAACTACCATTAATTAATGAAAAAGTTAAATATCCGTATTACTAGTACTTCAATTACTGGTAACCGAAAAAATACGCGCTCGATTAATTAATAATCTGCAACAAACATCGGTTAAGGGAATAATGGAAATGCTATCCTATCACGAAATTTGCGTTTTAATTGACACGTTGTTTACCAGACTTCATATTTCGCATATTAATTCGTATGGTTGAAATATCCAGGAAAGTGTGCAAACGATACTCGATGTTAATAAAATTTCATATTTCTCTGTGCAATCAAAGCCTTCGATGGAATATATTATGTTATAGAATATCACTTATCATAAGGTAGCAAAATTTCAAATATAAGTAACATTGATTGTGCTTTGAGTAAATAATCACACAATTAACACGCAAAGTTGCTCCATAAGTGAAATATGAATATAAATATGATTTTGTGTGCTGTATGCGTGCAATAATCGCACTTTAAATTAACAATCAGCTTTACTATATCGTTTTATTAAAAGGTTGTTGTTGAAGAAATCAAATTATTATACCTATGCATATGTTTTAAATCTGAATTTTTGTTTACTCATCATATTTGACTAACAGATCAATTTAAAATTGATTTAATTAGGCATTCAATCATTTTACGAATAATCCGATTAATTGGAAAATGATAGTTTGAATAACTTTGTAGGAATTTGACGTGTAGAAACAAATTAAATATTACGAAATGAACATTCTAAGTAGTCGTTATTTAGATTTCACATATTGCTTACTGCAGAGAGCTGCAAAATAGAGGTTAAAAAATATTTATAAAACGTTGCTTTCGTTACTTCTTTTTATTTTCATATATGATAGTTTTCTACATCAAAGTCATTAGACTTTTTATATTTGTGGAGCGTCCCTGCGAATCCTTACTTATATAAAAATTGCTTCTAAATATTATCTAGTTATATTATTGTTTCTAATTGTTTACATTTAATTTTGCCGTTTGTAACAAATAGTAATAACAATTTATGATTAATCAAATACGTTGCAGCATAAATGAATTATAAGTTAAAAATCGGGTTGTAGTATTTTAATTTTATAATCCCCACATATTGCAATATACGTATTTTGCTAAATACAATTTGTTACTACTTCTAAATTAGTGAAAGATAGTACAAAGTAATATCATTATAACGCAACATTAATAAAAAATATAAAAAATATTCGAATTTTTGTATGTGTCAAGCGTTATCCACTGTTAGACCTCAAAATGCGTCAAATGATTCCCATTATTATTTGGAATCTTTTGAAATCCAAAGAACATACTGAAAATCCCTAGTCAATTTACCTCGCTTTTCCAATAAAAATTCCACTCAAATCGAACTCCACTGAATCAACAAACCGTTTCACCGAAAAATCCTCCGCGGAAATTGTCCACTCGATCGCGAATACTGGGGTTGACCCTGGTAGTTCCATTTTTGTGTTCCACATCGTTTCACATCGCGGCGTTGTATAATTGACGGGCTGAGTGAAAAACAGGCACATGCCACAGTTTCTTAATTTTAGAGGAGAGCACATTGAAGAAAATTTCAATTTTATAGAAAATGCGGCACGGAATCACATTCATTTAAATGACATATAAATTAAATAGCAAATAAAGATCACTAGTAAATTTTTGCTCTAAAATTCATTTTAATATTACATTTTTTATTAAATTTTACATTGAATGTATTACTTATTTTACTTCAATGTAATTCTTCATCTACGTGTTCATGCTCTTGTTCCTCTTCATTGTGATCACATCGTAATTTATGGTAAAGTGGAATATACACAGGAGGCGTAAATTGCATTAAAATCTGTGAGTCTGTAAATATTGCGGGTTTCATTTCGCTTCCATGAGGATATTTGATGACTAATACGCATCGTTCAAGATTGTGGGCGCAGTATTTCTTTCTAAACTTATTACTTCCATCTTGAAGATTGTACAAAAACTATTATGTGTATTTAAAGAAATCGAGTGACATATGCCCCTGTTCCACCATATAGTTGAACGCTACTAA